>JAHDVE020007525.1:0-34213 GCA_022606495.2 Halesus radiatus | reverse complement strand
AAACGCTTTATCAAAAATATAAAGTAGAAATTCTGTTTATTTACCTCAATTAAACTTCTAAAATGGTGAGCTTTGGCTTCAAATACGTTTTTTTAATTATATTTTTTTTAAATCCCATATTTACACAACAGACCTTTTCACTGCGCACAGTGGTGTGCACGGGGTTTTTAATCGGGGTAGGCAGTAGGAAAATAGGAAAGGCTGGCTTTAGCCGATATTTGTTGGGATTACCTGCCACATCAAATATCTAAATAACAGCTTCATGTATGCATATAAATTAAAAATTCACGCATCGGTGCGCAAATGCGTCCACAGCCCGCAACACTGTAAATAACCAAAGTGTAAAATAAATTTTTAAAAACGTTAATATTTATTAAAAGCTTCTTACGCTTTTTAAAGTAATTTTATAGATATTTTCGAGTCCTAAAATTCACTTTATGAATACTTTCCAGTCCTAAAAATTAATACCAACAATTCAATAAATACCAACTCTTCTTGTGCCACCAATCATCCAATAAATGTAACATCAATAGAAAAGGAGCAACAAATAACCATGTAAAACTATCATCTCTATAAATAATTTTTTCTAATAAAACTGTGTTCATCTGAAGCGACCTGCCAGGTAATGTTTTTCTGTATATGTCTGTACATAATTAGTTAATAAATATTTCTACAGCGCCCTTGAGGTGATTTTTCACAAAAACGGCACTATACAAATCATCCAACTATTATTATTATTATTATTACAAGTCAATTACTGAATATACAAAATTTCCTTTTTTTAACCGCACAAATGCGTGAAAGAAAGCCTATATAATAAGGTTATTATTACGTTAGTAATGTTGTACTAATAAATAGAGGTACCGACAGAAATGACACTGATATGTACCAAAAGGCACGGCCTTTTTCGACAGTGACACGTCTTCCTTTGAATGCACATTGTACGCGTGTATTTTTTGTGTGAAATACAGCCAACATTTGAATATGACACGTGCGTCATTTTTCATATATAGTTCCTGCTTTTGACACGTTAAGTGGGGCAGTCGGTAGGGCGCTTGCAGCGCTGCAATTTGTAGTGTGTATTTTTAAAAGGGCGGTTTGATTTCATTGAATAATTTTAAAATTAGTTATATTTTTTCTGATATAGGGTAGGCAGTGATTATATTCCTATATAGAATCCCTGTTTCTGCACACAGCCCGTATTAAGCATTTGAGTTAAGTGGTTCACCCGCTGGGATTATCGAAATCAGCCGAAAAATATGCTAAATATTAAACCATTTCAAAATATTAGTCTCCCCTCAAATTTCACCCGTCAGAAATAATTAAAATGAACCATCAAAAATATTTAACACCCCTCCAGAAATTATGAGGAATGGTACGTAGCCCACCCAAATCCAAAGACATTAAAAACGTGGCTACCCGAAAATTCGTCGAAATATATTCTCTATATAGATATAAACCATACAAATATGTACGTATGTAGTTAATTAATATAATATGTATGTAGTTAATTAATATAATATGTATGTAGTTAATTAATATAATACGTATGTAGTTAATTAATATAATATGTATGTAGTTAATTAAAATAATATGTATGTAGTTAATTAATATAATATGTATGTAGTTAATTAATATAATATGTATGTAGTTAATTAATATGATATGTATGTAGTTAATTAATATAATATGTATGTAGTTAATTAATCTAATATATATGTAGTTAATTAATATAATATGTATGTAGTTAATTAATATAATATGTATGTAGTTAATTAATATAATATGTATGTAGTTAATTAATATAATATGTATGTGGTTAATTAATATAATATGTATGTAGTTAATTAATATAATATGTATGTAGTTAATTAATATAATATGTATGTAGTTAATTAATATAATATGTATGTAGTTAATTAATATAATATGTATGTAGTTAATTAATATAATGTATGTATGTAGTTAATCAATATAATATGTATGGAGTTAATTAATATAATATGTATGTAGTTAATTAATATAATATGTATGTAGTTAATTAATATAATATGTATGTAGTTAAGTTAAGAAAGTGAAATAATTATGTATTTCTTTTAACTTAATAATCACTCAAAAATTTATGCAAAAACTGATTTTACGAACAATTCAAATCAATTATGCCTTTCCGAATACTAGTTTCCGAATAACCCATTAACAGTTATCTACACCAGCTACCAAATTCTCGTAAAGGTACTTCACAAACTCAGATTCGATCGAAGATCTGAGCTTTAAATCACAAATTAGTAGAAAATGCCACCCGAACAAAAAAATACATTTTCTATCAATTTCCATTCTTGAATTTCTAATTGATATTCGCTAAATGCCTTATGACAAACATATTAGCTGACTAAGTAAGGTAGACTATTTATCCTAACTTTTTACTGGGCCTACGTCGGTCCAATTTAATGGTTCGATTCAAATCTGCGAGCTATCGACTCTAGAAAGATTAAGATTGGGTTATTTCAATCACATTTAATTACCAGCAAATCGACTATCAGGACCATTTTTAATATTTCACAATAAGGAACTCCAGTGAAAAAATTATGGCTTTCAAAAATATATATTCATGTAGATCAGTAAGCGCCAATTCCGAAAATACAACTTTTATTGTATATAATTTTACGTAGAATTAAAAATCGTTATTTAAAAGTAAATAAATTTCAAAAAAACACTCTGTTATATTGGTACCATTGTACGAGTATTTGTAACATCTGACGTACCGTGTGTATTCTGTTTTTGGATTAGTATGGACTTTTTTTTCGATTTTGTTTTGAATTTTATATGTGCATTTATTTTTTTTTGGTGAAATTTAAACTTAATTTGGGTGATTTTAAGCTCTATAATTGAGGTTCAACATAAAAAACTGTTATTATTAACAAAAATTGGAATATTCATGAGCAAACAAATTGTCAACATGGATATTTTGATAATATTTATGCGCTATACTATTATTATTCTTCGAGTGAAAGTTTCTAAAAAGGTACATAATGTTATTACTTATGTTTACTTACTGTTTAGTATAAATAGAATATAAAATTATGTACGGTAAAGTTCATCCTTGTTTTGACATTTGACATTCTAACCTCAACACCGAAGCGTTTTGGTGCTTTTTGAAAAATTGAAACTTTGAAAATTATTTTAAATACGAAAACTAACTTTAGAAAAAAAAACTAAATATACTGGTATTTATGTTTGAACGTCATTAGATAAAAAAAAATTGGACTGGAGTTCCTTATTGAATGATTCCTGTTAAACATCAATTATCGGTCCGTTTAAGCTTTTGATTGCATTCTCATCAGCGGAGAATCATAATGACATGACCTTTACGCTTGACAGCTGATCATAATTTGATCAAAAGCTGTAACGAACCGGAACCGGTGTTTAACGGAGACTATTTAAATGTAAAAAAATCCAAATGTTGCTAAATAGGTAAAAAATCAAATTTGACGAGAGTTTGAAAAACCGTAACTTGATCATTCGCCTAGTAATTTATTGGGTTTACGTAGTGACAACAAGGCGATTGCAATGCAATACGTCTTCTTCAACGCTGCTAATTAATCATACGAAGCCCCGGTAACCGATTCATTTCGTGAGATCAAAAAAAAGCATCACTAAAACTTGAAAACCATTAAAACTCACAAACACTTTTTTCCCCCATTCGTACGTTGAAAGACATGATAAGATTGATTTCACAATTTAAAGCCAGATCACCTGTTGAAATTAACATGAATTTTAAAGATCTATTTAAATTCCACTGTAAATCATTCACCGGGTTGTGAATTAGTACGGATCCGATTCACATAGATCCGATTCATGCGGATTCGATTCACGGGGAGTTACGGAATCACCCTTTTAAATTATCCGTCAAAACAAGATCTGAAAAACGTGCACTTCACTGCGTACCAGTGGCCAGATTCGATTTTAAATGGCTTTGTAATTTAAATTATTAATTAGCGCGAGTGTGGGGGCGGGATGGGCACCAAGTTAATTAATGATGATGCCTGTCAGTTGCACGATAAACGTTTGTTGACAACCACAATTATTTTCCTAAAAAAAAACAGTATAAAATCTATATAGACTCATTCGAGTAATTCACCAGTGTGTGTTTTAATGTTATTATTATTTGATGGCATGGGTCGTAGATATATCTAATAGATACACACAGATTGTAATTAATTGGAAAAATAATTACTCACACTTTCCGGTAATGTTCCCAAACTTTCAGTTAGTTTCATTTCTAGCTTGGAATACTGATTATTATGTACCAGTGGTGAACGTATGTCCAAGGGTATGAAATAAACATGACTTATGGAAGTGTATAACGAATGAATAGTTGTCTCGTTCTTCTTCGTACTTCAGTTTCATGACTTGTAACATTTGCAACATTGAAAGTTATACCCAACCCACCAACACACGACTTTGATTCATTACCACACAAAAACAGATAATAATATTAAAGATGACACGCCACAGTACATTGACGTAATCATCACTGTACCTATGATATAATGACAATTTTGCTATACACGCGTATTTTCATGGATACATAGTTTTTCTGTCAAATATGCGAGAGATAAAAACTATCCTTTTTGTAAAACATTTTGTAGGTCGAAAGGGCACGTTGTGAAAAGGATCCCATTGGATCTGAGCCATTAAGGATGTAAATAGCAAGTCTCCGGATAGTTAGAACCCTAATTTAGGGGAATAATTCTACCTCTATTAGCTACCTGAAAAAATATGAATAGGTTAGACGCACTGGGATTATATTTTCAAAAGGCACGGTGTCAAATATTTTATTTGTAAGAAAATGGGAATCTGTTGGCTGTTATTTGACAAACCTCCTAAGGGCAGTGGAATAACAAAAGATCGGAGGGCTTTGAAATAGATAAAAGATGGTCAATTTTAGAAGGTTTCCTCTTGGGGATAAGAAAAAACTTATCCAAGTACTAAATTTGTCAAACGCTAGCGTGTCTGATTACGGACGAAAGGGATTGCAACGGAAATGTCTTTTCTGTCTACGGAAGCAATCTTCCCCAAAAGTCTTCCATTAGCCTAACTTTCTTCTTTGAGCAGCCTTTAGTAACTAGTTCAAGCAGTAGATCTTAATTAAAGCCTGTAGGTATTATAAATAATATTTTTACAATCAAACTGAACACAATAAAGTTTATAAATATATTGAAAGAGGACATCCTTCATTTCTGCACAAATCGCAAATACGCCCTGAAACTGAGTATGGTAATCACTTCTGTTTTGGAACCTATAAACTCCTGAAAAATGCTTCAACGGTTATATTAGTTATTGAGACAGGGCGATATGTAAATACTCTTTTTGAATAACCGGTATTTAACTGGAAAATAATTTCAGAAACTGGCGTCATTGATCCGTTTCGTCACGGTCATTGTACTGTTTGGAGACAAGGAATTCGCATGGTCGGCCTCCATATGTAGTTGTATTTAAAAATGTATTTTTTACAACTCGTTCTTAAGATTGTTACCAACTTCCACCTACATGCTGCGCCCCAAATAAGAACCAATGGCTGAACTGACAATCGGGAACCAGGACCAAGCCGGAATAACAACCAGCCGCCGCATTGAGGCTATAAAACTTCACCCAAAAGGGAAGCTTATCGACATTCTAACTTCAAATTGGCAACTGATCTGTATTTTATATATAATGTAAATTACTTCGTTATATTTTTGTAACTCATTTAATGAATAAAGATTGAGCGTTGCTCGAATCGAGTATTTTATTGGTTTTAACAAAGTAACCCATAAAAGTTAACTCGCTCGAACAGTTCGCCTCTGGGACAACCTGCCATCTTTTTCAACCCCCCTTCACTCTAGATTCAATTCTTCCTATCATTAAAAATACACCCGCACAGCGTCCCCACAGGCCTGGAAGTTATCTTCACAAATTTTTTCGTGAAGTTTATTTTTATATAAATACATATACAGCTATGTACATGTATCATATATTTCATACGTGCTGCGTCTTAGTGGATTACCGTTACTTACTTTATGTTCATATAATATTTTGATATGTAGTGCACAATGGAAGAGTAATGGGATATTTTTGTTGTTAATTTCTAAAAACGAGAAAGAGTATCCACAAAACTGTACATGTTATGATAAAAATAAAAATAAATTATAAATGGAAAATTGCAAAGATTCATGAAATTTAACAGGTTTGTTAATGCAAAATTGTTAATATTCACACTGCATCGTTACAAAAAACATCAGCTCTATTTATTTTTTATTTAATTTTTTTTTTACAGTAAGTATACAAATAAAACATGATGACACTCACAATAAAGAAACATGGTTCTTGTGTTTGGTGAGGGATTTTCGTTTATATAATTAGATCATAACTTAAAACATTGTTGTACAATAGCAGGAAAATACGAATTAGTCGTTTAAAATTAGTAAGTTATAAAGAGTAATAGTATTAAAGAAAAGAAAAGAAAAGCAAGTGTTTAGTGTTGAAACAGTTTTAGAATATTCTACTTCCTAACATCCTTCTAAATTGTTCCAATTCCATTATCCTTCCCACAAGGTCCTACCTACCTTGAGTGAAGCCCTCTGTGGTAAAAGTGTGACATAGTTAGTTGAACTTTGGCTCCCGGTGTGTGAACATTTCATACTTTTTTCTCGTGTCGCAAATTCATCGTGTCGCACCGGATCATTGATCGTTCCACAGCTGTGCAGTGTGTGAAAGAAGACCATCAACATATTACACTTATACGAATATAAGGTAGGACTCTTCCTTTCACACCATTTATTTCCCATGATTTCAAATACATCGAATGCAATTTGGTCGTGTTACAGTCCACTCGCTGGATAGCTGCTATAGGGCATGCTACAGCAAGGTTTGTGGAAAAATAAAAAGACAAAAAATCTAATAATAATAAAAAATGAAAGACTGTTACAGTAGTGTGAGGTATTTTTTAAAATATTTATTTTGGAATTCATGGATAATATTATACTATATATAACCACCATCCTCCCCAATACATTATTAAATACTCTAAGCGATAACGAAAACCCTGTACAAAGAACCCAAAATTTTTAACGAGCCAATTTCGACTCTAGTAACTGCCACCTCGCACATAAAAACGGGTCTTTTTTAAAAGACTAAAATATAGGTAAGTCTCTAGAGAGAATGTATTTTAAATTTTCCAACATCATTAAAGCACATGTACCTTTGTATACGACTCAAAAAAATACGGATACGGTTTGGTTTCATCTGAATTAATAGGTGCTCAAGAGCAAAAAAAAAATACAAAAAATATTTATGGTGCCAAACAGGTAGTGCAATAAAAAAATGTTAACAATTATTCAAAAATTGCTTGAATCAAACGAAAACAGCGCCCTAGAAACGAAAACAAATCCAACTCAGGCTATCCTCAAACAATACATTTGGACAACAGAAAAGCACACAAGATATTGCCGACTTTTTCAAACATATTTTCGATGAACCCATGAACGCATGGCTGGTGATAGGACGAGAAAACATTCCCCATTTGTTTTACAATGTGCAAATATACCAGAACATCCTTTTTAATAACCTTCTGTTAACTGGACACTTTCCCTCAGAGTGGAGAGAGAATTGCATTTCTCCTATTTTAAAAAAGGTGATGACACTTATATTAATAACTATCGTCCGGTATGCATCCAATCAAGTATCCCCAAACTCTTTGAATCGCTTATCCTTGACCAAATATACCATCACATAGTTAGTGATCTATACAATAAACAAATAAAAGCATGGATTTGTTAAAGGTGGGTCGACAACCACAAATTTGTTTCTACATCAAATTTCAAGATTTCACGAAGGAGATCGATAAAAAATCATATAAATTACTTCTTCATAAACTTAAAGCCTTAAGGATAGAGAGTAAATGGCTATGCTGGTTCGCTTACTATCTGAGTGAAAGAAAGCTATTTTTAATAGTAAAAACAACAAAATGTGAAGCATTCTACGCCTCTAGTGGCATACCGCAAGGCAACCATTTAGGACCAGTACTCTTCCTACTATTTATAAATGACATAACAGCTTACTTCAAAAATGTAAAATTTGCACTCTTTGCTGATGACATGTATATTAATAAATAAATTACCCATATTAGTGATTATCAAGAGCTTCAATTAAATTTAAATGAATTGCATAATTAATAACATTCTGTCGAAACAAATCTCCAATACTATTTTTGGGCTACTATACCAATAGTACTATTAGTGTACTAATATGCGATAGACATTATTCAATTGGAGATATTAACTAAAACTAAATAACTCTGAGTTATATTTTATAAGAAAAAAACTAGAATTTGCACACCACATAAATCACTTTACAAACAACGGTGTGAAAATATTTGGATTCTCGCTGAGAACCAATAAAATCTTTAATTCACTTCCTGTTGTGATTTTTTTTGTGTTTCATTAGTTGCAGTGAATTAGAGCATAATTCTGTTGTTTGGCCACCACTCCGTAACATTCACATTAAACGAAACAATCTTTCTTAAATTTTAACGTTTCATTCATTGTAGATTATATATTCCCTTAAAAGAAATAAACTACCCGTTCTTATTAAAAACTTAAAAATTCATGCTCTTGGGGATAGAAAGGATAAGCGATCTATGTTTAATTTTTTTTTTTTAATTATAAATGCGGAACTCAACTGTTGCGAACTACTAAATGTTGTCTACATAAGGGTATCTACACGATACACAGGGCATAAGAATAATTTTCGATGTCATATTTCACAAACAAATCATGAAGCAAACTTGCCAATTCCTAGCCCACATAGCTTAGCAAACGAAAAAAACAACTGATATCAACGTGTTTAACACGACAAATTCAATGATTAAAACTCACCTTATCAATTTTTTTATCTAGAAATATTGTTTTTATATCATTAGACATTTTATGTTGTTAAATCTGATTTGTAAACCATTTTAAATAATTATTATATGCGACCATTGTTTTATTAGTATGTAAAAAAATGTTTGTCTGCAACCAGTTTTTATCACAAACGTTCGAAAAATTTATCCACTTTATATAATGTGAGTGCTCCATTGACGTATGAAAGAGTGGCCAACAAGTTTAAGCGTGAACTAGCTATTATGTCAAAACTGTATTATGCACCTACTTACAACTTTAAAAAACATGTATTTTATAGCTGTAAATACCAATATCTATAAAAATAGCATAGTTTGTTTTTATTAGTGCCGGGAAGGTTTAGAAAGTAGTATGAATGAAATCCAATGTGAAAAACTGTTGCTATAACGTTTTATAATTAGTATGATAAACATTGAACCCGCAATATTTTATTTAGGTTAGCCCGTAGATATAACACTCTGGTTAGCTACATATTAAAAGAAGAAGGTTTTTTTGGGTATAATATTTTCAAAATGGAAAACACGAGTAGGTACCTACGTAAGAACTTCATGATTTAGATACATTTTGAGAAAATAAACGTTTGGAATGAAATAAAATATTCAAATGAGTGTTTCGTTATTTGGAAATAGTTAATTTATATGTAAAATCGATTATGGCACCCTAATGACAAGCAAGAATCCACTACTTTATAACGTTATTTCAAATTCCGAGCAAGGCCGGGTACACATCAGCTAGGCCCACGTTGGGCGCCAAATTTAACCGTGATTTTAAAATGCTAAGTTTTCATTTAAAAGAAATATTAAGTTAACATATAAATTTATTTAACATAATTGATAACTCTATGGGTTTAACATTTTAATGACTCTTTGAATTTATATTATCTCGGGGGTGTGTCAATTCGAAGATAATTGACAAAAGATTCTTCTTGTAATATTTAAGTGATCTTGTTAAAAGAAATGGGCGCCAAGTCAACCATTGTGACTAATTAAAAGGAAAGATGCGGTAAACTAGATTATATACTAAAGTATTGTCGTATCACCAATCCGTCGAGTAAAGTCGCTATCCAAACCGCTTGATCTGTCATCACACCTCACAGCAACTAGTAGTAGGGTTCACAGAAGACTGGCGTAGACGGTTCCAGAGTTAGCCGCTGCCCGTTGCCTCGGTCTTCTTCTTCTTTTTCTTATGGCTGTAACTCCTATCATTATGCGGTCGCCTGTAGTGCTGTTAACGGGGTGAAAAGTTTGACCGTTCATGTTAACTATTTTTTTATGACTTTTTTATCGCTTTTGCAATGAATCGGTGTATATAAATGTTATTGGGATATAGTTCTATAGCAATTTTTAAAAAGTTTAATAATTACAAGACACAAGTATAATGATATGTGTGGGTACACGTACATTTTTTTTTTACTGATAACATTCACACCTTACAGTATCATTTTAAAAAGCAGATTGCAAGGAGTAGATACTTTATGTGACATTCGTGTAACCGCACATTTTTTATGCATAATAGTAAAATGGCATTAACTGATCTACAACTGGCTTTTGGATCTACAGTATTTTAAGTGGTGATTTCTTTTCTTGCCACGTGCCGGTAAATGGATGGACCATGTCACAAGATCGATATGGCCATACCTATCCTCACAAGGACAGTGAGGACCACCAGAATTGTGTTTATCGATGCGTATATTGCACTCCCCCAACCACGGAACAGTTGTGAGTTTTTATTTTTTTTATTTCTTTACATCATAAAATCAAAAGGAAATAACGTATACCATACTCACGAAAATATTTAAAGACGTTCTCTAACTTAATCAAATTAAATAAATCTCATTGAAGATTTAATTAAACTTTTTCATTTTGAGAAAACCTTTTTTTTCTTTTTTCTTTTATTGTTTCATTTTGACACTCGCCTAAATGCTCATAAAAAATATTTACAAAAACACTTAAATCGCTCTTTTGTGACGTAAAAAGAAGTACCTTTGCATTGATAAGATTAAGGTCTAACGGGAACGAAAACAAAGTTGTTTTTAAAGTACCAGGAGCGAAACACTTGCAAATTTCTCAAAGTTTGAATTTTGCCAAACGTTTGACAGAAGTTAAATCGAAATAAAACATTGCTCCATTTCCAAGGTAGGTAGACGTGAATTTTGTGGAAATATTCACAAATATATGGTATTACAAAACCGCCAAGTAAATGCAATCAACCGAGAGCCATTCACGACATTCAAAGGCAATTCATTGGGCAGATTTATCAAATGCGTACATCGCGATACTCGTAAATGAAAAATTGAAAGTAAAAAGAATTTTCCGCAAGCCACGATTGAATAAGTTGAAATATTATTTAAAATCTTTGTTACTTTTATTCACACATAAAATGGTTTTTCTAATTTCCTATGAAAACGTCGAGTGGACGATTCAAAAATTTTATCAAAATCAAATTAATTAATTGGACGTACATTCTATTCAATCAGCATTATAAAATATAATTAAAGTGGATGTGTTATTTTCTAAGTAAATAATCTTATTATGTGAAAAATACAGTAATATTTCTCAAAACCTCCACATTAATCTCAAAATAGCAAAGAATTTGGAAAGTGGATTTCTTTGGATTGGGTATTAAAAAATATTTATTAAATTTCAGTCACGGGTAAATACATTACACTAAACAAAATAACAGTATTTTTCAAGGTGAAGAAATAGAAATTATTTCTTTATTTATTGAGTTTAATTTGTAAAAGTACATTTTATTATAAGTTAAAATGGGGTCTATATATAAGAAAAAAATTGTAAATAATGATTATTGCGAAATTCAAACAATATAATATAAAACTTAAGTGGGGAAACTTTATAAGGTTATAACTGCTATTCAAAGGATGTGTGTATTTTATTTTATTTTTATATAACAGCGGAAAATATAACAGAATGTATTAAACTTTATGCAAACAAATATAGCCGGTGAATTAAGAACCTAAACATAATCAACTGATTTTTTTTTTGCATTATCATAAAAAAAATATTAAATTACACACAGTTTTTATTAAGTTTTACGGTAAGTGTAAGAAAATACATACAAAAATAACTATCTATGTACATGTAAATATAAAAAAAAATCAATAATAATAATAAATAAAGATTTGGTATAAGCCACCTCACTAGGCTGAGCCTGTTCCGATGTGGTAGAAATTAAAATAATTTTAATATCCTAAATGATAAAGAGATGATATTAAAAAAAGAAATGAGGAAAAAGATGAAAAATAAAGCTTGAAGTTTGTTGTAATTTTGTAGAAGTCTTGAGAAATGAAAAAAAGAAATGAGAAAAAGAGTGAAAATATAGGCGTGTAGTTTGTTGTTATATTGTGGATGTTAATAGTATCTGGCCACAGTAGATAATATAGGCGTGTAGTTTGTTGTTATATTGTGGATGCTCTTAGTATCTGGCCACAGTATATAATATAGGCGTGTAATTTGTTGTTATATTGTGGATGTTTTTAGTATCTGGCCACAGCAGATAATATAGACGTGTAGTTTGTTGTTATATTGTGTATGTTCTTAGTATCTGGCCACAGCAGATAATATAGGCGTGTAGTTTGTTGTTATATTGTGGATATTCTTAGTATCTGGCCACAGCAGATAATACAGGCGGATAGTTTGTTTTTATATTGTGGATGTTCTTAGTATCTGGCCACAGTAGATTATGCCTCAAAATAATTATAAAACGATATTTACAAAATTTCAACTTTGATTCTCATCATCATCGTTTTACGGGATTTTAGTGATATAAATAATGAAATCATCTAAATCAAAATCGTGTAAATCCAAAAATTGAATCAACTATTAATTGTTTTTTAGCGTTGTCTCCAAAAAATTTCTAAATACCATTAAGTAGGTTCTTCATATCAAACGCAAATACAATCATTTAAATTACATCTATAGCGGGCTGCGCCGTTACGCCACTGGAAGTATCTCTGATTGGTTTAGATTTTTAATGACATGTCATAACCACTAACGTTCAATGGCGTGGAGAGGACTTGATTGATATGAAAATTTAATTTTCATTCCAGCAGACAAAAAGCACTTGATTACTAGCGTATTTTGGAAAAAATAGATTTGGACCATGTATTTACGTCATGTTACATAAAATACTTTTAAACGGGTGTTAGTAATTTCCATCATACAATTTTGTTTAGCCGTTTTACCAGCATAATGTTTTACTAAATTAAATTCAGGTGAATTAACAAAGGAATGGGGCGGTAGTGTCAACCAAAATGCGAAAATTGATTAGATATAGTGTCAGGCAAAGCAGTTTAATTAAAATCTGGCGGCAAATTGAGTTATTGATGAAAAGTCATTATAATTGATATTGCATAAATAACATTGCGTGACCGAATGACATTTTTCAAAATGAATATCCACGCCAGTATTATTTGTAAAAAAATATGGCAGTATTACGTAGTATTCAAAACGTTACCGTATTTACAATACGACGACCTTTGCAGTTACTAAAATCACAGATTAAGGCGATCCACCGGCTAAAATTCACGCGCTCCTTATACAAGTGGCGACAAGGTTGAGATTCCCGCTCAACATCGGCCGCATGTTTCGATTTACTCAAAAAAACCATCACCAAAATGAGTGTTTTATTCTATTCTGTAAAGCTCAGACATAATTATTAACATGTTTTATGGTCATATTCCAAAAAAACTTAATTTACCGCAATGAACAATACGACAATATCGATACAATACGATGTCTAGGTGTATAAAAAAAACATACCAAAAAATGTCCGGTTAAACGAAAGGCCAGGGTGTGTTCTACTTGCAGTATTTAATTAAATCATCTATGATATTTCTAAGTCATCAAATTCTCAAACCGAAAACACATGCTTTTGCATTACTTAACATTGCATCGCCTTAACGAGGTGTCATTGGTACCGAACCACCATAAACCCATAAACAAACAAAAAATAAATTGCATAGTGGTCCGTTCAATCTGCTTGAAGTTCACAACTCATTCGCGTTTCGCTAAAGGTACGGTTTCCTAAGAAAGCAAGAAGTTTCCTTCGTAACACGACGACTTCGTAACACGACGGGGGGCCAAGTCTTTATCTTTTGCGTTAGCTGGCGCGAGTTAAATCGGCCATAAAGAACGCATTTTGACAGTTTTCATAAACGCATCGTCGTCTCTTTAATTAAAAATAATAGCAAGTAAGTTAAATATCGTACATTCATAAATGTTACATGGAAATTACATGTAATTATTTTAAGTCAAAAATTTGTTAGGTCTTTTTTCTTCCACAGATGGCGGAACAGCAAAAAATATTTTTTTTCCGTGTCAGTCTTTAACCTAGCGGTAGTGTTGGATACTAATTTTTAATGAAAGTGGTAAAACCTTAAGTGGAGGGAATGTTCCTTATTCGAAAACAAATATTTTGTAATTGTGCAAAAATTACTAACAGTGCAGTGTTACTATTTCACTTTAGTGCAAGCAGTATTATAGAGTTGCGTTGCTTTGTGTTATGTATTTCACAAAAAAAAAACTAGATTGAGGAAGTTACTAACAAATCGTAAATCGGGTTGAAACCAAAAGTATAAATTTGTCAAATATTTAAAATTAGAAATAATTTATCAATGTAGAACGAAAAAGGAAATTTTTTGTTAATAATTTTTTTTTATTTAATTAAAGACAGTGTTGCATTCCCATGAGTTCAACTCATTTTAGCACTGTTAATTTTTGCTACATAATATTGAGTTTAACATCGTTTTCAAGGCAAATATGTAAATTAAAATATTAAAACAAAAAAATATACATATAAGCAATATAAAAATAACATGAATAAATTTACTGACTCAAAACATACAGATACAATAGAAATACATAACATGCTTTTACAAGAGAGAAACATACCTTCATCAAAATCTGCAAAGCTTGGGGAAGGCTATCAGAACAAAATTGGTATCTATGATAAATGGTTAAAAAAAAAATCTGAAAGCATCGTTTCACAAAATATGGAAAAAATACATTTAGATGAGAGATTTGTGGCGGTTATTTTCTTATTTTTCTTATCATGGTTCGTTTTTTCTTGAGGTAGGCACAGCTTTTCGGCCTTTATGGACTGCACGCCACCTGGTATTAGTATACCGCCCTGTTGACAAAATAGCAAATACACTATTTAATGGTTTGTTTATATAAATTGTCATACCATTTCACTACGCGTTCATCTTATGTGCGTCCCTTAAGTAGGTGCCAGTAGAGCATATATATTACTAGTTGGGGGGGCCTCTCCTGTGTTTTTTAAATCATTGTAACCCGCATATTAATTAACGAAACGTTGAAACGGATACCTTTAGATTGAGATGGAATATTTGCTTACTCGAGCATGCCGAATTATAGAAATGTTTGACCAAATAATGGAAGTAATAAGCGAACAAAGGATTCTTCTAAAATACCAAAGAGCTTTACGACCCAACCCAACCAAGATTTCAACATAGATAAAACGATATCGTCTGTTCCATATGTTTCAATTGTTCAATGAGAAAAAGAAATTTAAAAAAAAAAAACGAAGCCGGGTAGTTACTTGCATTACCGATAGTGATAAAATTTATATGACAAGTTCAAGCCATTCAAGCATTCAAGTATATTTAAGGGCCTTTCTGTTAACTGGTAGGTGAAGTAATATAATATAATATATATCATTATTGTATTTAGGTTTCCAAGTGTAATTAAAATACATCTATAATAAAGTGTTCAGAGATTTATGATATTCAGCTTACCCGGTCTTGCTCGGGTTTATATAAAGTAAAGATGTTGTGAATTCTTGCTTGGCATTAGGTTACCATAATTGATTTGACAGCGAAAGTAACTATCTCTAAACAAAGAAACTATTTGAAAATTTTAATTCCTTCCAAACGTTAGTTTTTTCAAAACATATCTAAATAATAGAGTTTTTATTTAGGTACCTACTTGTGTTTTATATTTTAAAAATACTGTTATGTAACGAAAGATTGACCCTGAGATGAGTTCTAGCTACTCGTCTTGGCAAATAAGCCTGGCAAGCAACCACATCATTTCCCTCCATAAATTAACCAATCAGGCGATTCGAGCGCCCAATTAAACCAATCAGATCAAAATTAACAAAGCAGCAGCGAGCGACGTGAGCGCCTTTGGCAAGCTCGGCGGCGTTGCTTGCGGCCGCTTGAAACTCAGCACTTCCCGTCTGGAACCCGAAGAGATAACTGCGTCTATGAAAAAGAGGCGGCCATTTTTGTTATTAGTTATTTACTACCAATTACAAAGCAGGCGGGCTGACACCCGCAGCTAGACTTGCCTCTTGCCGTCAAAGCACTCAACATGGTGCCTTACTAAATATAAAAAACCCAATAAACTCAGTGAGAAGATGTCCGGCCTTGGCATCATTGCCAGCCACCCCCCGCCATTCGACCAGAACACCATGTAAGCTGATTTCCCATCTCCCCATAATGTGTTGATTTAATCCCTTTTTCATCTGCATAACTCGGTTAGAGATTCCAATCAGAAAGAGAGAGATATTACAATAGAATCCTACCTAGATTAAGACCTTTTTTTAACTATCTACACGATTATTCTTAACCCATCATGTTTTTCTGAATTGCAATAAACACCGAGTATGAAAACACTTCCCTGTACTAATTTAACGAAGAATTAGAAACGCCTTCAACCCAATTATAAGATTGCGATCGATCCGCGACCCTGTATGATAGGAAGTTGATGTCCCCTGCCGATCTGAGCTAGGCTAATGTCCGGAGCAGACTTCAACATCGAGAAAACCACCTCCAGGGTAAGTCCTGCAGATTGTAATTGTCTCCCATAACTTCCCCTGTAACCCAACCTTCCTCTTCCCCGTTTCCCTTCTCCCTGACACTTCCAGTTTACACAACAATACTCTACCTAAAAAATCTTCTTCTTTTGAATATACAATCTGTGGCTAACCAGAGTGTTATATCTATGGGGTAACCTAAATAAAACGGGGCGGGTTCAATGTTTTTCATACTAATTTTAAAACGTTATAGCAACAGTTTTACATATTGGATTTCATTCAAACTACTTTCTAAACCTTGCCGGCACTAATAAGAACAAACTGTGCTATTTTCAGCGAAACTGGTCCAGTGGTTTTTGATAACATCAAGGACAAAGAAAAAACAAACTTCCATCGATTTTTATATACAGATAGATACATAAAAAAGGCAAATAACATGTAACAGTAGGTAATGCGAAAAGAATAGAAATGCGCAGGTATAAGTTGAGGTTTCGCATAACCCGCCTCACTAGGCTAACTTGTGTTGAGGCAGTAATTTTGTAGATTATTTTATAAAACCTATGAATACATATAATAAATATGTCCAGTAAATGATTAAATCAATAACTTCGAATTTGGGTGAGTGCACCGGTAAAGTCCCCATCAGTACTTTTAATCCAATTTTTCACATTATGTATGAAATTTTTTTGTTAATCAGATTTTTTGGTGCTATCTGGAAGAATGTTGAAAATTCTTGTCACAAAGTACCTAAAACTCCATTGACCAAAGTAGTATGAATTACAGAAATTCGAAAATAATAATAATCTTCTTCTTCTTTCTTCTATTATTTAAAAAAAAATGTCCCTGGCGGGCGGTGCGTGTTTGTTTTGTATACAAATCTACCGGTTCATTCCGAGATTTATGAAATTTTACTCACTTGACCTTCGAAATAAGAGGAAGGTTACTGACTACATTCAATTCCGAAAACTACCTCCATCTCCCTTTCCTACCACTTAAAGAAGAATGTCGGTATTTCTTAATGAAATTTTTGCCGACTTGATGTTCAAAATAAGAGAAGAATTGGTAGGGGTAGTGGTACGGTAAATATATCAAAGAATTTTTAGTCCAAACCGTACATGACTCCGGGCAACGTCGGGTACTTCAGCTAGTAGTAATATAATAATAATTTTAAATTATCAAAGAAAGAAATCACATTGTGGATTGACTGAAGTAAACTAAAATTTAAAAAAAGTTATTTGTTTAAATAAATATTGAACATGATATTGACAGTTCTTAAAGTGAAATATGATATCGATAAAATTGACGGAAACCAATAAGAACGCATTAGCTTAGTTAATAGATTGCTGGTCCCGGATAGACCGAGAAATCGTGGGTTCGAGTCCCAGTTACTACACCACCGTTATCTTTTTGTTTACTCCCTCTTTTCCGTTTTATATTTCATTTGAGATTGGTTAATATTATTAAATTTTTAAATATATATTTTTTTTAAATTGAGTTTTTAAAAACCTCATATTAATATTTAATCACTGTAGAAAATAATATTAACATAACCTTAATGAAACATGAAAATGGAAAAATAGACAGAAAATAAAAATAATGAATAAAAAATAAAATATTATCTTCAATAATAAAATATATTGGTTTTCACAAAATTAAAAGTACATTCCTAATAAAAAAGCGAATTAAACAAAAGGTTTGGTAAATAACTTCATCCAAATAATCCACATAATGCACTCGAGCCATTCCCAACTAGCAAATAAATAATTAATCCGTTAAAAGGGAAAAATAAAGTATATGAAATCATCTGTGACTAAGGCCATTTTCGGAAATTTCCATTAAACTTATCTATTACTTGATACTTGTTCGCGCTTTTTTTATATGATACTACACATGAGCGCCCCTGTATATATACAGGGGAACTATATCGCTACCCGGTTGGACAACGTTGTGAGGCGGGTTATGAAAGGGCTGTAGGAAGTAATTTGTTAATGCGGGCCTTAAAGAGACCCGGATTAAATGTAGGAGGAAATATAGATGCCAGTAGCGCGTTCCACATATGAGCCGATTTACACATAAAATGGGTTGGCGAAACGACCCGTTCTCATAAAACAACAATCATCTGTGAACGGGTGTTCTGCTCATGTCCATCGAGTGTCACGTATGTGCATCGGCGTGGACAGGGCTCTATTGAAATATCTGTATAACAGACTCAGAATACCCACATTGCGTCTGTGCATTAGACAATCGGTCTGGTATTAATGAATTATCAATCTGACGAACCGCCCTCCTTTGCACAGAAGTAAACAGGTTTATCAAGTATTTGGGAGCTCCAGCCCTGAGGTGACTTCCAAATTCAACTGTTAGACGTACTTAGGATTTATATAGGATTAGTAGTTGGTCATTATCAAAGAATCTGCTAGCCCTATACAAGACGCCTAGTTTCTTAGAAGCCAGATTTACTCGGGCTTGGTGTATAGCTCATACACTGCACGCCTCTAGGAGTCTGGACGAAGTTCATGAATTATTCGTTAGAATAAAGTACATTTCACAATAATTTTTTTAAGTTAGATTTAGAAATAAAGAAGGTATGTGTACGACTAAGATCAATTGTTAATAGATTATTTAAATTAAAATTCTTTCTTCCAATCTGTACACTTTGAATGATTTATTTATCATTAGCGGAATATGTTTTAAAGTATGGAATTACAGCCTGGGGACTTTCCTGTAAAATAAACATCAATCATGTTCAATCAGTGCAAAATTCATAGGTTAAATTATTACCTCATAAAAGTATATACGAACAAAGAAACAATATTCCATAATTTTATCAGAGTTTCAAAATCCTATCAATTCTGTTGTACAAAATTATATTTCAGCACCTTAATAACCCTACATATAATCCAAATAAACTAGAGCACACTTACAATACTCATCTTAATTTTAATGAAAGATTTATAGTTCTTAAGCATACAAACAAATATGGACAAAGAACTTTAGATCACATGATTCCTATCTGTTTAAATATGTTACCCGCTGAAATTTAAAAAACTGTAATAAAACTAAACAGTTAATAAATACATTGAAAACTTGGCTAGCTGAAAGAAGCTATTTGTATTAGATAATAAGGGAATATTATTTTATGAACGATTTATTTTTGTCGTTAATGTTTTTATTTTATTTTTTTATATTTTTGGGTAAAATTCTTGAGAAACATTTATGGTCTAAGTTTGTTCCATATGTTTTTTCTTATAATAATAATAATAATAATATGTTTATTTCAGTTGCACAAAGCAGTGAGTGCAATACTTCGCCTGTCGTATACACAAATACGTCTAAAAAAATATATGATGTGGAAAAAGAATATTTAAAAAAAAAATTAAAAATAGGTGAATATTTAGCACTTGATGTAGCCTAATGGACAAGAGTATTTTCCGATCTTCGGTAGCGGTTATGTTTTTTTTATTTTTTATATAGATACTAATATTTTGTAACTTTAAGAGTAGATTTGGAGGTTTGAATAACAAGCTCCCTTTAGATTAATTACAAAAAAAGTATTAGCCTGAAACACTCATCCAAATTGAAAAAACCTTCCGAGAAAAGATAAATTTCGCCGACAGGACTCGAACCTGCACCCTTCTGATTGCCGGTCAGATGCTCTACCGTTGAGCTACGTCGGCTTATCGCAAACCCGCCAAGTTAATTAATATATACTAGTGTTTCATTCATTGACGCCATCTATTGAGGGATTTAGCCGTTACAAGCCTTCCTCATACTAATAAAGTTGGTTGTTTACAGGTGAAATATAATAAAAAACAGTAATTATTGAATGAAACACTAGTATATATTGATTAACTTGGCGGGTTTACGATAAGCCGACGTAGCTCAACGGTAGAGCATCTGACCGGCAATCAGAAGAGTGCAGGTTCGAGTCCTGTCGGCGACATTTATCTTTTCTCGGAAGGTTTTTTCAATTTGGATGAGTGTTTCAAGCTAATAATTATTGTTTATAAATGTAATTGTTACCCTTTGCGCTATGCACAAAAATCTTGTCTTAAAAACTTTAGTTTATCAATTAATACAAAAAAGTAGTTTATCGGGACTTTTGCATTGTATTTTTTTCTTTTGCATTTTAAATAAAAAAAAATAATTAAAAAAAATTCTAACAAATCTAGAGATATGCTTTAAAGTCAGTCTTGAACGTACACGAATAGTGAATGTATATTCGCCACGTCGGTGTATTTATTACTACCCGGTTTGGAATTATATTAGGTTACAAAAAAAAATTGTTTGGATCTCACCCAGGTGTCGTGAGTTCAATTCCTCGGCTCAAAGTCCTCCATTATGACACAACCAACATCTTCCGCTTACTGTGATGGTAGTAGGAGGTTTTCAAATATTGTGAGGTTATTCGCGTAACCAGGGAATATTTGTCTTTCTTTAAAAAAAAAGAAAGATATTAGTAATATCTTACAGGGAAGTTCTAATATGCTATGTGTAATATATTTTCATAAGAAGCAATCACTTGCTTTGGTTTGACATTGTATGGTATTAAGTAAATGAAACACGTTGTTATAAACCACGAATATAATTAATAATAACTTAATATATGTAATATGTTCAATGGATGAGCAGGGATAACTAATTATGAATTACAAACCATCGCGATGCATCGGGAATAAGCAGGACCGGTTCCACTATATCTAACACCTTTAAAATCTCTTACACAAATGGATTTATCAAATCAACATCTCTAAAGGTAATTTAATAATATTCCGCCATTAATTTGACATAATCACATTGCGTACAACCCGAGACCAGTGGAAAATAGGTACCATATCACCTAGCTTGGGATTATAAAGTAGTTCTATGAGACAATGAGCTCTAAGACAGCTTCCTCCAGAGTTTATTTTCGTATAACATAAATCAATAAAATCGTCCGACAGATGACATCGTATATCGTATAAGAGATGCCTGATATCTGAAATGAGCGTCACTGTCACTGCGATAAACTGCCGTTCTAACTATAGGAAAACAAAGAGAAACCTGTTGCTATTCCAGACAATTTAATAAGGACAAGTATATTGACCTTCTCTAACTATGCCATTTGAACGCTGGGAATAAAAATCCAGACTTCTGATTGGTTATTGACTGCACACTGCGGCATATAGGGTATAAAGTATACGAAAATGATTAATATAAAAGCAGACTCTACGCTTGACCAGCTATTATGCAATTCGTAAAAAATTTCCGTGACAAATTTTTCCATACATTTTTTGATGATGATAATTTTGCAAGCTTCGGCGTACTAGATTCTAGCCTAAAGACGAGTTTTAGTGTTGCCAGTGCAATAGAAGACATAATTATTGCATATTATAAGAAATTACAGGTATTTTTAATATGATTGAGGGAATTATTTCGGCGTCCCTTCAGAGATTGCTCCTATGTTTTTTGCACAGTATGAGCGTATGGCTGATCCGGCGCTGGGGATAAGTGGACTAAATGACTTTTTAATTGGATTTCGATAGCGTGGAAAATAATAATAAATCACATCGCCTCGTTTTCCACGTATTTTTTCTCGACTTGGGAAGATTAATCAAGTTTGTATAAATATGTAAAAAAAAACGTATCTTTTAATCAAATTACAAATTACAGAGCTGGACTAAGGTTGACTCAGTACGTCCGTTGGTACACGGTTAGTAGATGATCAATAATTATTCTGTTTTATTACCAAGTCTTTTAGTTCACACATATACCTACATTTATAATTAAAAACTCATGTTGTATTGGTGTAGTATACTTTTATCACGTACTACCAGTGTCGTGCAGTCCATAGAGGGTGAAAAGCTGTGGCTACTCTAAGGAAAACGAACAAATCAAAGAAATTAAAATATATTAGAAAAAATGAACACGAGAAATTTCTGCTAAAAATGACTTAATTCAAAGATTTTGGAGACGTTTTTTTATGTCCAAATAGTTCTACATCAATAATTTTTTTTCTTTTTGACTATTTTATATTTTTTGCTTTGCAAACTACATTTGACTTCCTCAATCCCTTTTTATAGCGGGATACATAACGCAAGGCCATGTATCCGCATACTGGTCGCACTGAACCCGTGAATCATACCGCTTTCATTGCTAGTAATTTTTGTACCCACTAGTACCCGAAATTGAAAAACTACACACAGCCTACCTTTTGGCATAAAGCAGTGTACGACACTACGTACTACTTACTTCTCAAATATAGGTAAGGTTTTGCTTTATAATAAATGAGATAGTCGGCGCCGAAGTGGCGTAACCCACAAAAATTCATAAATGAAGTTAGCGATTTGAATGGGCTTTACATTATAAATATTATCAAATAGAAGTTGCTAGGTTGCTAGGTTGCTATTTTTAGCGATTTTATGCTGCGTGGACTCGCACACGGGTCATCACTATGGTATACAAATTATTTCAAAAGCGTATTTTTTTTTAATTCTTGTTAGTTATTTATTTTAGGATTCGTTAATTTCATACCGACCCATGTGGGAATGTCCTAATTGTTAAGCGCCAAAACTACGTATGTATGACAGACTTGGAATGTTTTGGTGGGCTTTGAAAAATTCAAACATTAGACCCTCCGCACATCTTTCTCAAAGATGATATAGGCCTTCAGAGAAATAATTTCCCTCAGAGCCTGTAAAAAAAAATAATTTAACTATGAAAACGACATTTATAAATATACTAGCTAACCTGTACCCGGCCTTGCTCGGGGTTATGAATGACTTAGAGTAAAGTTTTGAGGTAGTGAATTCCAATAAACTGTGAAATTTATGGTGGCAATAAATATTGATAATTGATATTGTTATAACTACTCCTACCCTTATACCTTCTCCTAAAGCTACCCCTACACCTTACAATATCATTCAATGTCCTCATCAGCCTTTACATCTTTCGTAAATATACTTCTCAAATACACAAACTCATCCACTTGCTCCAAGTATTCATAAGTTGTCCACAAACGGTTTTTTTTTGTATTTATTAAAATGAAACTATTACAATAGTTTGGAACTTGGATCGTAGAACAAAACAAATAGCATCGGAATGTTCGAACTCGTAGCACCGAGTTCAAAATTTGAACGTCTTTGTTCCCTGTGCGTTTCTTTTTCTTAACACATATTTAACATTTTGCTCCTTCCGGTAATCTAGGAAATCATGTTTAAGTGTACCGTATTATTAATATAAATAAATCAATGTAAATTTGTTTGTTTCTTTGTCCTCGATGTTCTCGAAAATCACTGAACCGGCTTCGCTACCGTACCGGGAAGGTTTAGAAAGTAGTTTGAATGAAATCCAATATGTAAAACTGTTGCTATAACGTTTTAAAATTAGTATGAAAAACATTGAACCCTCGATGTTTTAAGGTTGGCCCATAGATATAACACTCTGGTTAGCCACAGATTGTATATTCATAAGAAAAAGGTTTTTTTTGGTAGAGTAGTTTCAAAATGTAAAACACAAGTAGGAACTCTATTATTTAGATATGTTTTGAAAAAATAAACGTTTGGAATGAAATAAAATGTTCAAATAGTTTCTTTGTTTAGAGATAGTTACTTTCGCTGTCAAATCAATTATGGCACCCTAATGACAAGCAAGAATTCACAACATCATTACTTTATATAAACCCGAGTAAGGCCTGGTATACATCAGTTAATTACTGTTATAAGACTACATTTTACTGTCTTTAATTCGACCCCGTAACCCATTACAGCGCTGAGATAATGCGAAATAATGAAACAAACATACATATTATATGTACTCAAAATTTATATATTATGTAAAAAACACTATTTAAGTTAGAATGTGAACATTAAAAAATGATTGTTTTAAATTGATTGGAGTTCCTCATTTTAACTCAAACGATATCAATATTTTTAACATGTTTATGTCAGTTTGACACGTTTGTGGATTACGACACTTCTGCGCTGATCGCTTTAAATACGAGTATTATGTGGAAATGTACATGGAATTATATCGTTTACCCATGGATCTTAAAACATTTATATTGCTTACGACTAATTAGTTTGTGACCTCATTTTTAGTTTTCAGGTTGAATATTACTTTTGGCCCTCTACCGACCCTTGAATATGGGACAGTTAGAGTGATATTTCAAAATTGTGTGAATTAATTACAATATTTTAATACAACATAAACTACTCGTATAAGAGTATAAATAATAGCTTATTACGCAAGTGACCGACCTTGTTGTAATTGTTGTCCACCAGCGCAATTAATAACAGTAGGTAACTAACAGTGGCGTGCATTGCTCCATGACCAAGGGTACACTTCAGCTTTCATGTGTTTATTACTATTATTCATCACAACATAACGTATGAAGGATAAAACGCTCAAGGCAAATTGAAACTAAGAATTAGAAATTCTTACAGTAGAACGATCATGACGTACGAGATTTCTGAAAAAAATACTTAACCCCTCGAGTCTTTTGGGGAGATATTTCTCTCAGCCCGATACGGACGCATAAAAGTCATCTTATCTCATTTTGTACTATATTAATGTAAACGATTTAAATTGTGTTAGAAAGAGAAAGAACACGCTTTTTATTGCCATTTAAAAGTTTACCATGCATATTTAAAAACAATCGTTTTTGTCAAAAGACTTGATGGGTTGAAAGAGAGATAGGCACAGCTTTTCATCCTGTATATGCTGCACGCCACTGGTACACAGCATTTGACCCCAATGTATGGTGGTAACTTTTAACAACGTCAAAGGCTTCTAGCCCCACCGTAAAACTTTTAGGTAGACTTTATAAATGAAGCCTTTGGGAAAGCCTAGGTACGGACCGGTCAGAGACAGTTTTTTTTTTTTTTTTTTTTAATATATTTATTTCTTGCTAAAGCAATCCCGATGAGTTTCAAAACTCATTTTAGGACGGGAGGAATTTACAATACATAAGTAGAAGATAGTACATACAATTTTACATTGACAGCAAAATATCAAAAATACAAGTTTCACATACAAACAGAAATAATTTTATAAGGCCAAGTTAAATAGAACAACACACAAGAGAAAACATATAAGGGAATAACAAAATATACAAATATGGATTTACTGATTTTCATTTTTAACTATCCTTAAAAAGTATTCCTTTATACCATCATTTTGGGATTTTTTATTTTTCTCGATGGTTTTGTACATATCTGGAAGCGAATTATAAAGTGTGTAGGCAATGTAGTTTTAAAGATTTTATTCCATATTTTGTAGTGTGTGTTTGAGGAATGCGGATTTTATTGTTATTTCGAGTATTGTGGTTGTGGATGTCTTGATTGTAAAGTGGCTTGACGTTAGTGTGAGTTGATTGTTGAGTAATTTGTAGGATGGTGCTGGTGATTTCATACTTAGGAAGGATCGTGATTGGAAGGATACCGGGAACTGAGTAGATGTCCCTGACACGAGTGTCCCATGGAAGTCCAAAAACATTTCTGAGGGCTCGGTTTTGAACCACCTGCAGATCAGCAATCAATTTCTTCGAGGCAAAGCCCCAGATACAGCAGAGATAGGAAATGTGTGAATGTACCATGGCGTAATATACTGCAGTTAGTAACGGAATGGGTAGTAATCCTTGAAGTCTATATAGCACACCAGTTATGGGGTAATTTTCTCCTTTACATGATTTATGTGGAGATCCCACGAGAGTTGAGAATCTACTATAAGGCCCAAATATTTTGTTGTCGTTTTCTTTTCGAGGCAGTTGTCACCAATTTTGATATCGAGGCTGGAATTTTTCTTGTTGCCGAATAGTAAATAATGCGTTTTTTTTACGTTAAGGGTCAGTTTATTTATTCTCAACCAGGTTGTGAGATGGGAAACATCGGCATTCATTTCCATTTCGAGTTCCGCTAGGTTTTTTTTGTTATAAAAAATTACAGTATCGTCCGCATAAGGTTGAAGAGTTCCTTTAATGCCCCACTTTGTTATGTCATTAACATATATTAGAAATAGCAACGGTCAAAGAATTGATCCCTGTGGCACTCCACATGTTATTTCACCCAATTCACTCATTTCTCCACCCAGTTCTACTGCCGAAAAGCGATTTGATAGGTAAGATCTGAAAAGTTCCAGAGGAGTACCAACAATACCCAAATGTTTCAGTTTTCGATCAATACGTTATGGTCCACCGTGTCAAACGCCTTCTTTAGATCAATAAATATTGCCGCTGTAAAATCTCCATGGTCAATATGTTTCTGCAGATTTGATATGAAATCGAAAACTGCACATTTAGTGTTAGATCGTCGTCTGAAACCGTATTGTTTTGAGGTGAGAATTTTGTTTTGTTCGAGATATTTCAATAGTCTTTCTTTGATGACACATTCAAAAATTTTGGAGATAGCTGGAAGTATAGAGATTGGGCGATAATTTTGGACATTTTTTTACATTCGTCTTTATGTATAGGAATAATTTTTGCAACTTTTAGTTTGTCTGGAAAGATACCTTTTGACAGAGAGAGATTTATTAAGAATACGAGGTCATCCACCAGTTCCTCCTTGCAGTTTTTGAGAAGGAGAGAGGTTATACCATCGGAACCAGCTGCCGCTTTAGATTTGAGGTTGGATATGATCCGTAAGATTTCTGTGTTATTTGTCCTGATCATGTTAAAAGATTGTTTTGCTTGAGGTGCCGTGTAGATGGTATTTAAATCAGTTTTTGAAGTTTTTATGACTGATGCTAGACTCTCCCCAACTGAGAGAAAATATGTGTTGAATGCGGTTGCAATCTCCTTTGGTTCTTTTACTTCTTCGTCATTTATGACTAGCAATTTACAAGCTATTGTTGGGTTTCGGGAGCTGTTTGATATAATGGAGTTAATTGTTTTCCATGTTCGTTGTGGCTTATTCATGTTTTCATTAAGCAAATTCGTATAATACTTAGTTTTAATATATCTTCTATAGTTGGTGACAGTATTACGAGCTTTATTTTTTTCTGTTGTCAAAGGAATACTTCCTTGATTTCGTTTCCAAAGTTTAAATATGCTATTTCGTTTTTTAATCAGCCTATCAAGTTCTGCATCAAACCATGGAGTATTGTTAGGTCTTTTGTCTCCTATATTAGTTTTTAGTTTTGTTTTACACGAATTCATAACATTTTGGAGATAGTCAGCGAAGTTATTATAATTTTTGTTTACATCGTCAGACGAATGGGTAAATTTACAAGTTTTAAGTGTGTTATTTAATTTTTGATAATTTATTTTGTAAGCATTTGATAGGTTTCTTGCGGATCTGTTATTGGGGAGGTTTTTTAGGGAATTTTCATAATCCAATATAATTATATTATGGTCACTAAGGGGATCATCAATATTTGAGATTTTTCCGGAACCATTTGTCCTATTTGTAATAATGTGGTCTATTAGCGAGCTGGTGTTGTTAGTTACTCTTGTGGGAAATATTGTGTTACATACATAAAAGTTATACGATTTCAAGGTGTGAATATATTTCCGTGCAATATCAGTGTCTTTTGAAATATCGATATTGAAATCTCCAATAAGTAATGTGTCTTGTTTGTTTTTATTTAATATTATTTCTAAAGAGTCAAAGAAGTCTGTTATATTTGAGTTCGGCTTACGGTAAAAAACATACAGATTTAGAGGTTTAATATTTTTTGCCGTAATCCTAATTCCTAGAAAGGTATTTTCACTGCCGCATTCTTCGATTTTTTTAGTGTCGAGTGTATTATGCATGTAAATGGCGACTCCTCCTCCTCTGTCCATCTCACGGGAAGCAAAATTTCCAGAGTAGTCGGCAATATTGAAAAAAGTTTCCTCTCCTTTACGTAGCCAGGTTTCCGTGATTACGAGAATATGAACTGTTTCTGAAATGTTTTTTAGAGTTTCTTCAATTTCGTCAATTTTGTTTCTAATGCTTCTAGCATTCATGTATATAATACGCATACAGGAGCTTTTAGTGATGTATTCTTGTATATTGAAACATTTTTTTCCTTGAAGTTGCCTTTAGCAGTGTCCCACGTAGTCTATCCTTTCTCTGAAGCGCTCATCCATCAGCTTCCAGAGTGGGCAATCTGGATTTGTTGCCCGGTGGGTTCTTGAAACTCCGGTGCAATTTGAGCACGTTGGTTCTTTCACCTTGTTGGGACATGTGTCATATTTATGACTTTCTCCACAGTGAAAGCAAGTTATCTTCTCTGTACAAAAACGTTGGGTGTGACCAAAACCCAGGCATTGGTAGCATTGCATCACCGGTGATTGAGTTGCTTTTATTTTACAGAAATCCCGATATAAATCAATTAGGTTTCGTAATCAACGTGAAAGTTATACTACTTCCTATCGAAATTTTAACCCGAGAACAATACTTAGAAGTAAATACACAAAGACGACAAGTAATTACGCAACAGCATTTTTTTCATACCTTTTAATAGATTTTCTGTGAAATATGTTCTTAATAGATTTTCTGTGAAATATGTTCTTAATATATTTCCTGTGAAACATATTCTTAATAGATTTTCTCCGAAATATATCCTTAATAGATTTTCTGTAAAATATGTTCTTAATAGGTTTTCTGTGAAATATGTTCTTAATAAATTATAGAGAAGAAAAATTGAATAATTACATATTAAGAAATTTACATGTGATTTTATTCCATTTTTGCTCATAAATGAAAAAAATATTAAAGAAGCAATTATGTTAGTACTGACAGCTATAAGACTCGCCGCTCAGTCTGGTGGATTAGAAAGAGAATAAAATATTTACGTAATAAATTTTCTTTTATTTTTAATTTTTAGACTTCTTTTGTCACAATTCTTATCATTGTTTATTTAATTTATATACCGCCCGGTAAAATATATTTAACCATTTACTAGATATCAAATAGAGACATGTCATTGGTATCGATCCTTGTATTAATTTACTAAAACCTTGTAATTTGTACACCACTCATTTTATACATGCCTGGTACCGACGCTCATCAAGTGTGTTAATTATTCTCTAAACACTTTCAGTCCACCTACGTAAGCGATATAGGCACGAATGACCCCAGCGTAACGGATAGTTCTACTTGTGAGAATAATCGTAAACCGATCGGGGACGTACAAATTCACAATTAACTAATCTACAAATACCTGACGAATTTGACGTAAATAAGGGTGCTGGCAGTGATGGTATCTCGCCATACTTTGTTTCAAAATGTTCCCAAAATCTTACTTACCCTTTAACTAACATATTTACAATGTCTCTAAAGGTATGAAAATTTCCAAAAAAAAATAAGGAAGCAATCATTATCTCCATTCATAAAACAGGTTCAAAAAGTAACGTTAAGAATTTCAATGCTCTCCGTATTTAGTAAACTTTTTGAACGCATTATCTACGATCAAATCTATACAACCATTGTTTGTAACATACAAAACCAACAACATGGATTTCTACGAAAAAGATCGGTACTAACAAATTTAATAAACTTTACGGAATATCTAACGAGTAATACGGACAGTAGAAATCAAGTCGATTACTACATAGATTACTCTAAGGCTTTCGAAAAGGTTAACCATTCCATTCTTATTAAAAAAATTATATCAAATAGGCATTCACGGTAACTTACTTCGGTGGCTCACTTCATATCTCCAGAGCAGACTTCAATGTGTATCAATAGAGGGAACTAAGTCTAGCTTTTTTATCGTGCCCTCCGGTGTACCTCAAGGTTCTCACCTAGGTCCACTATTATGTAATGTTTATATTTATGATATCCACAAATGTTTTTTACATGCCAATTATCTAGCATACGCAGATGATAAAAAAATATATTTAGTTGTCAAATCAATCAATAATTGCATCAAACTTCAAGATGAACTCAATCGTCTTTTTATGTACTGCAAAAAAAAAATAGTTATTAATATTTCAAAGTGTAACAAATTATCATTCACACGTAACAAAAAGAAAATTCATTTTAATTACACTTTAAACGAAATACATATCACAGAAATAGAATCAATTCGAGACCTTGGGGTAATACTGGACGTGAAACTAAATTTTATTGAACAATCTAACGAGGTTATCACTAAAGCCAATAAAATGCTTGGATTCATAATTCGAATTACAAAACCTTTTCGCAACATAAAGACTCTATACTCCCTTTACACATCGTATACCATTATACCAAAACCATATTGAAAGAATCGAAAGCATTCAACGTAAATTCTTTAATCATATAAATTATAAATTTAACTTACACTTTGCAAATAATACCGAATCCTTAAAATTCCATAACTTTGTCACGCTTCAAACGCGACGCTTAATATTTGATCAAATCTTGTTATTTAAAATTATTAATAATAGCCTTGACTCATCAGAATTCATTAACTTTATAAACTTTCACATACCATCAAGACCAACCCGACAAACCGATTTTTTTTATTTGCCCGCATGCAGGACCAATCACAGGATAAATTCTCCAATTCCCCGTATTTGTGCTCAATACAACGCACAATTTCACAATATCGATATTCTTCACAATACCCTCTCAAAATATCGAACCGCAATAATACATACGATCACAAATTGTAATGTACGCCTATAAAATGTATCGAGAGCATCTCCTGTCCCGATCCTATCTTCCTCTTCCTCTCCTCCTTTACTTCTTATTTTGGTTTTTGTAATAAAAAATACTTACATAACCACTTTTAGCATAAGAAACTTTGTTGGCTTACCTTTTGTAAAACTTCCTTTGTATTTAAATCTGTACTAAAAGCTGTTCGTTTCTTACAAATAAATAAATACATGTACTGTTTGTTTCTAAAATAAATAAATAAATATTTAAATATATATAAACATTTAAATATCCTCATTAAACCATAAAAAAAATATTCATAATAATTGTGATATTTTTAACCAAAGAAGTCCACAAATAAGAAATTAGAGAAAATTTCTCATAATTTATTAAATAAGTATCTTATTTCCTTTATAAACCACCAGACCGAGAACGAGCGTCTAGCGGCGAGGCTTATAATTGGTAGTACAAACCTGATAGCCTTTTTAATATGTTTTTAATTTATAAGGAAAAAAGGAGTAAAATCATAATTATGTGGGTATTGTATGATTTATTATGATTTATTACACAAATAATCTATTAAAATGAAGGGCGAAACCCAAGGCAATTAGAGGCAGTAGTGTAGCATCTTGCCATCACAATCTATGGGAAATGTCAGGAACTGGGGGTATTGTCATACTTCTACGGTATTTGCTTTGATTCACAAACGACTACATCAAATATGTCATATGATGTCTTTTCGGTATTAAAGTACCTAACTGTAAATGATATATATATATTTTTGGTACAGTAAAGTACCTTTATCAATTTTTTTTTTTGTAAATTGGCGTACTAATTTTTTACATTCATCACTAAAACAGTAGTGTAGGTTGAAAATTGAATGATTCATTTTAATTTGTAATAAAGAAATTATATATGTTTTTTTAAATACACTTTTATTTTGTGAAAAAAATAAAACTACATCTCAACTAGCAAATAAATAATTATGTCGTCAAAAAAAATATTTTTTAAAAAGCCATAACATTTCAATGATCTCCGATTTTGAAATCGTCCATCAATATTTTTACGGCGTTTATTTTTAAGGTAAGTCATTTTTAAAAACGCACGTTTGAATGTTTTTTTATTGCACGATAGCTGTTCAAACTTGTTTTAAATACTTTGGAAAATCCGCCCGCAATCCCATTCACTGTTTTTATACCCAAAAAACTCGATACAAACGACCTTATCGGTTGAAAAACAAAGTTACGATAATGGGTCCAACATGCATGATAAGAATTATGGTATGCAATTGTAGGATTAGATTTATTAGGCCCAGAGGATTATTTGTTCCTTGTACATCCCATTCATTTAGTTTAGTTGTAAATGATGCTACTTAAAGTTGTTCAGACGCCGTCGCTTTTATGATACGGTTCAAAATTTATATGTTTTTTTAGTAGTTTTACGCAGCGGTGTAATGTTTTAAATTTTTTCAAGTTTAACATTAAAACCACTTAGTGACTCTCGCTGGGAAAGTCGAATATCTGGCATTGTTCCTAGATTATTTTTATTCGATGATTATGAAGCCTTGATAGAATTAAGTGATCACAAGAATGTTGTAACAAATTAGCTCAATCCTTAGGTAATATATTTAAGATTTCTATTTCGCTTGTTCTTTAATTACGTGACACGATATCTCGCAGCAAATTAAAATTGTAAGAAAAATTTTACAAAATCCAAAATAATTAAATATCCGATTTTTTTGGCTTTCCATCATTGTGACAGACGTAAAAAAATATCTATTAACTTATAAATTAAAGCAGAATTTTCTGCTAGTACCATATTACGCTAGCAACAAAAAAATAAATATTTCGATTATGAGGGCCGGGATAAACCAATACAAAATCCAGAAAACAGGTTTAGAGTAGAATTTTTCCCTCATATTAGATGTAGCGATCGTATCAGTTAAAGAGAGATACATTTTAATAATAATAAGTTTAATAGCGACACCCAACACTATTTTTGGAATTCCTTACGATATTGAAATAAATTAGAAGTAAACCGTGATGACATTTTTTTTATAATATTACCTAGATACGATTTTATGGTGTACAAGAAGTATTATACATATTTTATCAAATACCTCATAAAGAGTACGTACTGTAAGCGACCATTGTCGTTACAAGACTGTAACATGTAGGTGCTGGATTAAGCCACTTTCTATGCTGGTACGGGGCCGACTATCCTTGAGGCAGGTTCAGGAATCCTTCAGGTGGGAGGCAGGAGAAGTGAAAGACTTTCTATTGTTACAAGATGTGACTGGGTACGAGTCACGATTGCTCGTCCGAGTGTGACTGACTTTATTTTCAGAAATTTTCGCTTTTATATCCTTACAAAGTGATACAAGTTTTCAACACCAGGGGCGCTGCTGAGGCAGACATGTAAATAAGGGGTCCGTGCACGGTACTGCGTTGCCACGGGGTTAGTTGCATTGTCGAAAGCCCGCAACACGGTATCGTGCTGTCGCGGGGTCGGATGTGTTATCGAAGTGATAGGAAAGTCTGCCACACGGTACTGTGCTCCTGCGGAGTCGGGAAATTTCCGTGTGGTTCCATCACGTCGATAACACTATGAGATGAAACAAATATTATAAATCTTACATAAGATACAATGGCACGAGATAATAAGCTAATGGTACAATATAAATTACGAAGATAATATAATGTCGCAAAATTAGAATCCTAAGAATCACGATAATTACGATCACGTCGGTTACACGTACATAAAGGCATTATCATTCAGTTTGAAAAACGTCACCACTGAAAAAGGCTATACATCATGTCCAGGTGGAAAATAGTTAAAATTAAAGCATTACTTATACGCATATATTATTGAAGCAGCTTTCACCGATTGCAGAAAACTATCTTGGTTTAAAACCAAAGTGAACTTAAGAACTTA
>JAHDVE020007524.1:0-138316 GCA_022606495.2 Halesus radiatus | reverse complement strand
ATCGATAACATCTACCACTTCGTAGCTGGTGGGCAGGATCGGGAGAGGCCGCTTGAAGGAGACCCCTTGACCTCTCCAGCCGGTCTCTCTCCACCCGTTGTCTAGCACCGCAGTGGAAATGATGAAATAATGCGTCTGTCACTCCGAGACACACTAACAGCCAGATTCCTACCCACCTTCATTCCTTTATCCTTCCCAGAATTTCCAATCCCTCCTATCCTTAAAAATACCCTCCACGCAGCATTCCCAAAGATGGAGTTGATGAAATAAAAAAATCGCCCCATTGTAGATTGAGATGTGGGAGAATACTAAACAAAATCGAAAAATAAATCTGCTGATGAAATTCATAAGCTGACGGTGAAAAATAAAAATGAAAATTGTGTTTGTTTTGCTTACCAGCCGTGTCACATGTGTTTTCCAAACATTCCATCTTAACAGCCGACACTTCAATGAATACCTCCGTACATGCCAGGTCACCGCTGTCCCCTTCTCCATTCCCTGGTTCCATCTTGACGGTCATGGTAGCTGGGTTAGGAAAATCCAGAAGTAAATGATTTGAAAAAGTGTATGCATTCGGTCATATTTTGACAAAACTAAGCCTAAAACCGAAAAAAGGAAAAAAAATAATATTCCAAATAGTAATCCTTTAACTTGCTGTGCTTACCAGGTGTGTGATCGATCTTCTCGGGGTATTCCAAATATTCCTTCTTAACATCCTGAAGGTCTATGTCTTTCTCCGTATATTCCATTTCATTGTTATCTCTTTCTTGAGTCCCTAGTTCCATCTTGACGGTGATAGTATCGGAGTTGGTAAGATCCATGATACTAATATGAGTAATTTATTTGAAAGAGACACAGCTTTTTTAACAAAGATAAATATGTACATAGGTGGAAAAACAAGGTTGCGGTCAAATGAAGCTTGTTCAAATATCTGCCAAAAAAGATACTTTTAGCATGTAATGCTTTTAAATATTGAGATGAATTCTTTGTTGCCGGGTCTACATATTAACAAATTATTCCATTTCATATTCCGTTTGTATACTGAGTTGAACCTTCACAAAACTGCACTATAGAAATTAACTCTTATTATTATTATCATACGTGCCAACAAACAAAATTCACTTCCATATTTAAAACATAACATGGTAAAAGTATTTTTTTTATATATTTAAATTAGCACCATCCGTGAGCGCGTATTAGATTCCGTTGGGTATTGACAAAACAGCATCTGATGCGAAAGTTGGTTAGAGACAGGAGTTTTATTTTACATCGAACTAAGAGGAGTTGACAGGGGAAGATAGGATCGGGATACGAGATGCTCTCAATACATACTACAATACTTGTGCTTTAATTTGTGATCGTACGCATTACTTCGTACAGATATTACTGAAAGTTATTGTTAAAGAAATCGATATTATTAAATTTCGTGTCATATAGCGCACATATACGGGGAATTGGGGATTTTTTTCTAAGGTATGTTTCACATGCAGACAAATGGAAAAAGTAGGTTTGTTGGATTGGCGATACTTGGATATTGGTAAAAAAAACGTATTAGGTTTGTAATAAGGAACTCTAGCGAAAGATATAGTGGTTTTAAAATATGCGTTAGATAGATTAGTTATAGATCATCATCAATTTTGAATATGTAACTTTTATTACATATAAAATTACACGTAGAATTTATAAATCCTTATTCAAAACTGAATGAAAAATCATCTCATAAAAATACCTTGTTATGTTGGTACCATTGCATGTGGAAGATCTGACGCCACGTGCGCATTCTGTATTTAGATTAGTACGGACATTTTTATTTTTCACTTTTAATTTGCATTTTAAAGACGATTTTTTTTTAGTTTTGGCGAAATTTTAAGTTAATTTGGGTGGCGTTAAGGCTCTGTAATTGTTTTTCAATAAAAAAAATATAATTTGTGAAATACGAGCAAACCAATTTCAATACAGATATTACAATAATATTAATGCTCAATATTATTATTATTCTTTAAGTCTAAAAAGGTAGAAAATTTTATTACTTTTGTTTAGTTATGGTTTACTATGAATAGATTATAAAATCGTGTACGGTAAAGCTCATCCTTGTTTTGACATTTGACATTCTAACCTTAAAACCGATTGAAACCGACCGACCATAGATTTGGAGCGCTTTGTGGGCTTTGAAAAATTGAAACTGTGAAAATTATTTTAACTATGAAAACAAACTTTAGAAAAAAAAATATATACAGGTATTTAAGTTTGAACGTCATTATTCATAAAAAAAATGGACTGGAGTTCTTTATTGAACACTCAACAGAGCGGGAGTACTATAGCGTACAATTATGTGAAAGCTATAAATTTATAAGGAATAATCATGTAAAGTGCTTCATATTAGAACACGCACATTAACGGCGGATTTACCGAAATCAAATTGAGTGACCGATGAGCTGTAAATTGGCCAAAACCACGTAGACGCGCTCAACTTTGTGGCCTAACGTAACTTACTCCAATTGGTACACATAAAAAATGCATTCATCAGTTCGATCGAGAGGTTTTTTAAAACTGCTAACAGAGTTGTATTATTTCTTATCATTAAATATTGTAATGTTTGTAAACTTTACTAACTTTGTAAATATTGTCAATTTTGCAAACTCTGTAAACTTCTGTTTAACTTTGATGCCATTTGGTGTTAATCGATATAGGAGCATTCTATCAGTTTGTCCAAGGTGAGGAAGAATTGGTTACATCCAAACATAAAGCCCTACAGTAGCAATAGGCAGCCCGCTCACTGGGTAGAGAAGATTATATCCACATTTATGCACCTCTAACTACAGTTGACATAGGAAGAGGGAGAAATGTTGATTGGAACTGTACATAAGAATTTTACAATACGATATATATATCCAAACGTTTGACACGTCAGTTAAGTTGTCATATTTACGCCAGTGATTCGCAACGTGGGCAATATCGCCCACCAATGGACGATTTAAGTCGCTTGTGAGGCGATCAAGAATTAAAAGTGCTTTGGGGGCGACTTATATAATTTGAACACTGTAAAAAAGGCAGCGCTTTACTGGTGAGATCTTCGTTTGATGCAATTTAATGGTTTCTATTTCGTAAAATTCCAAAAGTTGCCAAAATTTTATTTTGAATAACTCTCTGAACGATGAGAATCATCAGCCAAAATTTATCTGGCAAAAGAAAAATATAATTGTCTATTTTTTTTGTATTTAATGTAAATCATATTTAATAATTTTATTATTAAGTTCTGTAACTGTGGTTAGGCAACGTTGAGAAGGTAATTATAATTATAGATTATCTATTCTGTAAGGTACTTACAATTGAAATCTGTTTTCCCCGCATTAAAAGACAACGTTGTCTTGATTGTTTTATAATGACGCGAATGCTATAGACTTAGATAAATGTGTTATATTGTTTGGGTCTTGTCAACATACTGAACAGTGGGGAATAAATATTTGCCCTCACTTATTAATTAATGTTATATTAGGATCATTCATTCGTAAAAGAGTGGACACAGCGACAACCACAAATAATTTGAAACAATTGTCTAAAACCCAAAAGGGTATTCTAAATACCGTCCTTAAAAGCCCCGGTAATAACGAAAACACAAGAAATATTCAAGTATTTTCTAGTCCCCGATAAAAAATCTTTTAATCAAACATTTCAAGAAACCAAAGAATCGTAATTTTAACACAAGAGCTAATCAGAGTAACATTATGAATATACCCAAAATTAAAACTGCTTTTGGACAAAGGAACTATAAATATCTCTACACTAAGTTATGCAATTCACTTCCACCAACAATAAACGAAGCAAATCAAAGGAGTGTAGTTATCCAGAATTTTGAAAATAATGTAATAGGAGCTTAAAACAATCAGTTTTTAAATAAAACCCGGTTCACCTCGGTAAAGGAACCACTAGTGAGAAGGACCATGAAAAATATGTAGAATTGTCTAAATAGTCTTGTAATTTCTTATTACAGAAATAGAGATGTATTGAAACTAAATTAATTAAATAAAAGCGACCATAGATAAACTAAAATAGGAAGATGCAACCCAAATTTATTGAATTGTCAATGTGACGCCTTGGGAGAAAACATAAAGGTTATAAAAAAACAACTAACCTAAAACAACCACATAAATTGAATGGATATGGCGAAAAACAGCAAATTCAATACATTAAGTGTAGAAGAAACAACAGGTGTGCTTTTGAAGTGATTTTCTTACTAAAACCGAGCTATAATGTCAGCTTGATCCATTAACCATAGATGAACTAATTTATAGAAACGAAGTTTTTTTTAAAGGTAAATTAAAGCTAATGTAAGAAAGTAATCTGGGTAGGTACTTCCCACAACCTATATTCATTGATATCTTGCAACCATGAATATATTATTATAGTATTATAATGTTGGATATATCCTTTTGTAATACCTATAAGAAATTACCAAATTCACAGACATACTTAGTTTCTAAAATGTGCATTTCAGGTAATAATAATTCCCAGACTAGACCGGCCATAGAATAAATTAACACAAAGGCTAGACGAGCCTATTGTTGGTTAAGCCGGAAACGATTGTAAAGTACTACATCGTAAAATAGACCAACGTAAATTACTATTTCAGAAAGTCGGCATTTCCTTAGAGATTTTATTGGACAGCAATAAAAACCTCAAGGTAAATGATCCGCCCTGCGGAGCGGCCCGCATACGGGTCATAAAAAAGATCCCTACAGGTAGACAGAAAGAACAGTGAGCGTTAGCCTTCCGCCCAGGAAGGAGAGTTGGCTTGAAACTTCCGCCCAGGAAGGTTCCTATTCTCGCTCCTCAGAGAGGCCGCCCAGGTCCTCTGACGAGGAGTGTGCTTTACGCTTCCATCCGAGAAGAAATTCCGATCTCCGCCCTTCGGAGATCTATGGCAGAAGTCACCAAGGCTCTGCACCGCGAGTGAACCCCCGCTTCTGCCCAGGAAGTTACTGATCTTCGCCCTTCGGAGATCATACCCCGGAAACCGCCCAGGCCTCTGATTATCGCCGCGTTTGTACCTTCTCCCGATCCAGGGGTACTTGGATACATAGTGCGAACGCGAGGACTCTGCATGCAAAGCAGCCACTGGACCCTGGATAGCCATCAGTAAGTGCCTCTGACTCTCATGATAATTCTTCCACCCTGTCAGCCAAGTGAATCTCTAACTTTAAGAAACAAATTGTTCGTACAAATAAGCCAGTGAACCTCTAATTTTAAGAATACAACCTTTTATATAGATTTAACGAAGTAATTAGTTAATTTTAAGTACAAAGACTTTACAAGTAGATTTAAGTACTTGCCTATCTAGTTTTATTGAATTTTTGTGTCAAATTAAGATTAACTCTAGTTTAAGACTAACCCCACGACTATCAAAATAAACTTGTTGTAACTACCTAAGATTGCTTTTCAGTTCCTAACCTTTTTGCGTTATTCCTAGAATTATACCCACTGCACTAACCACCGTCTTATCATGTTGTTTCTCCCTGATTACTTCTTTCCATTATGCGGCTATCCCCCTGAAATGCGATTCCTTAAATTAAATTAACAACGTTGACATTGTTGAAGCCACAGCATTTGATAATATATGTAAATATCTACATGTTTCAGAAGCAAAGCCACCCTCATCAGAATAGACAATATATCTAGTAAACATAATGACAGGTAAAGACAAATAAAAAGAAAATAGAACAAATTAAAAGACAAACAAACGTTAAAAGTAAGTGATGAAAGCAGGTAATGAAATAATTATTATACATCTTTTGATGAAAATAAATAAATAAAATTTATTATCGACTATTTTGTTAATCATTTTCTTTCATGTAATTATTTAATTATTTCTAATTTTCTCCTTATGTATTTTAATATTCACATTTCACCTTTTTTATTAAATTCATTTATGTATTTATATTTGAATATATCTCATGTAATACGGCAGATTGGGTTTGCCCTATTCACCCAGTCCTGCTAGATTAAAAACCTTAAATATAAAAGAAATTAGTAAAGCGCCTTGGAAAAATATTTGCACAGCACTCTTGAGGTCATTTTTCTCAAAAACGGCGCTGTACATATCATCCAAATATGTTTGTTATTAGCCTTGTTACCCTATTAATATTTGTGCGGATTCAAATTGGGTCCGCAACTGGGTATGCTCAAAAGAATAGATAAATTAATTTAGAAATAGTAACGTATAAGATTTCAATAACAATTGTCAATTTGGCAAATTATAAAAAAAAATTATGTGCACAAAGAGATTAAAAAAACGTTATTTGGAATAAACATGTTAGATTAGTAAAATTACAATTTAAAACACAAAAACGTAGTGAGTTATAAAGGATATTAAAATGCACATAGAGGCAGCAAAAGAATTTCCTAAAAGAAACACGCAATTTGTATATAATATATGTACCTCATAATAGCAAAAAAAATAAATCAAAAGTGTTGACAATGAACTTAATAAGTTTAAAATTTGCACATAAATTGATTGTTACAATTGATGTTCTGGAACTCTCGGGAGGACTATGTCGCTAAATGATGTGACCGTTAAATAAAACCCAATAACGACTAAAATTAAAATAATTTATTAGCACTGTTTGGAAATCATTACATCATTTTTTGTAATTACAACCAATTAACGAGCGGACGGTTTGACTCCACCGTGAATCTGCTCGTGTCTCTTTAAACTTGACTTTTGTGAACATGAATAGTTACAGTCAGAACATGCAAAAGGCTTGACTCCACTGTGGGTTAGCATATGCCTCTGTAGATGCGTTTTTAGTGAAAATAATGAACCACAGTCGGAACACGAAAACGGTTTTTCTCCACTGTGGGTAAGAATGTGGCTCTGTAAATGCGACTTTTGTGAAAATGAAGAGTTGCATTCGGAACATGAAAACGATTTTATTCCACTGTGAGTCTGCATGTGACGCTGTAAGTAAGACTTTTGTGAGAATGAGGAGTTGCACCGGGAACACGAAAAAGGCTTTTCTCCACTGTGTGTCAACAAATGAACGTTTAAATTCGATTTTTGTAAAAATGAAGAATTGCAGACAGAACAGGAGAACGGCTTAGCTCCACTGTGAGTCAAGAGGTGTTTCTTTAAATACGACTGTTGTGAAAAAGAGGAAGAACAATCAGAACACGAAAATGGCTTTTCTTCACTATGCACCAGCATGTGCCTCTGTAAGTTTGCTTTTCGCAAAAATGAGGAGTTACACTCGGAACATGAGAATGCTTTTATCCCGCTATGTTTGAGAATGTGTCTCTTTAAATCGGTATTACGCGAAAACGAAGAAGTACAGTCCGAACATGAGAATGGTCTAACTCCACTATGTTTGAGAATGTGCCTCTTTAAATCATTATTACGTGAAAATGAAGAAGAACAGTCGGGACACGAGAATGGTTTAACTCCACTGTGAGTCGGCAGGTGTTGATCAACATGAGGCTCTTGCGAACTGGAATGGTTGGACGAGGTATAGGCAGGAAATGTTGAATGAACCGGATCACCCTCCCTGATATTCTTTGAGGAATTGATTTCATCTTCGTCATGTTTTTTGTATTCATCCGAAATATGAGTTCCTGATAAAAATTTCAAAACGTCAATGAATATTTATTAATGGCTGCATATTAATTGATTTAATTCCGGTGAGCAATAAATGTTATGGTTTATGTAGCTGCTGTTGGACAGAAAAATAAGGCGATGATATTAAAGTGAGCGGGACTAACTTGTAAGGTCGTCCGATCCCATCGAAACTTATCAGAAATTCATAAGATTGTAAGATAATAGTTAAAATTGTGTTTTTAAATTTGAGCTCACCTGCCGTGTGACCGATTTGCTCAGTGTTTCCCAAACATTCCACCTTAACAACCGGGAGATCAATACTAATCTCCGTATATACCATATCATCTTTGTCTATTTCTTCATTCCCTGGCTCCATCTTAACGGTGATGCCACCTGGGTTAGTAAGAAACAAAGGTAAATTATTTGAAAAAATTTATGATTATTTTTTTGATTTACTAAATTTTTTTTAAATATTTGATTTATTATGATGTTCTCTGAAATGTATATTTTTGTCCTCTTTTTGTCATTGCATCGTTCTTATATTATATATGTGCTGTTCTTTTTCTGTAGCTCTTGTTTATTTCATTTCGTGTTATGTACTTGGTGTATGTGGACATTTGTCCGTAAATAAATAAATAAAAGGTGTACACAGTAGGCAGGCTTTGTTATGACAGAAGACACGCCCCAAAAGAAAATATATAAGATACCGAACACTCTACCTGCTATTTTAAACGTTGCGCTTACCAGCTGTGTGACCGATTTTCTCGGCGGATTCCGAACATTCCTTCTTCATATCTTGGAGGTGTATGTATTTCTCCGTACATGCCATTTCACCCGGGTGTTCTTCTAGAGTCCCTGGTTCCATCTTGATGGTGATACTGTCAGGATAAGGAAGATCCATGACGCTCTATTAAGTAACGCCGTGATACTTGGAAACTGCAACAATGTATTAAGCCTGTAAAAGAACGTTCAACTCTTCGGGACTGCTGTAGCGTGCGGTTATGTTTATGCTATGGTTTTAGTAGGAATAACACGTTAAGAGCCTTGTGATTTTAATATTCGATCACGCACATTGATGGCTGCTTTTTCAAAATCAAATAAAGTGACCTTTGAGCTGCGAATTCGCCATAACCACGTCTGCATGCGCAACTTCATAGTCTAATGAAGCTTACTCCAAAATACGAGTATAATAATACGAGGGAATTTATTGGACAGGTCGGGTTCCCGAGCGAGAAGCTTCATAACTGTCAACAGAGTTCAAGTTGTCACCAAAGTAGTGTTTGCTTCCTCAATGTAAATTCATAGAGTTCAGTAAATAAAACAAACGATTCTCACAATCCATACTAGGCCAGTTATTTCATATTGAATAATCCTAAAAAAACGTAATTTTTACACCATTTCGCATCAATTGATATACGAGCAATCCATCAGTTTATCCTCAGAGAATAAATGTTGGTTACACCCAAACGTCTGGCGGTCTGGCGCATCACTAAAGATAGACTACTAAAACATGCCGGTGGGAAAGAATGGACAAGGAACTCATAAAATAATTAAAGAGTGAGTTAACGAATAATTTTATTTAACTGTTAATTGAAGGGATGATGCCTTGGGTGAATAAAGATTAAAGAAAAACAAATAACAAACCTCACAAAACGCAATCAAATAAATTGAAACAGTTTCAAACGATTCATTAAAAAAAAAGTACATGTTAATAAGAAACAAGAAGTACAATCCTTGCAAGAGCATCAGCCCTTGGTGGTCTTGACAATCTTGACATAAACGTCAGTTTTATCGTTAACCATAGATGATCGGATTTATAGAAAAGAATAAATATTTTTGTGAAGAAAATATTTAGGTAAATTGCCTTCCAGACGAGCGGGTGGCCCAGTAATGTGGCCGACGGAAAAAATATATATTAACCAAGTTTTAATTTTTTGACTTGGCAATAATGGCAATACTCCTTATCTGCGTTGAGTGATATATCCTTTGGTATTACCCATAAGTAATGACCGAATTCACAGACATACTTATTTTTTAAACATGTACAATTCAATTCTTAATAATTTTCCCAAACCAGACAGACCTTGAACAAATTTCAGAAAGGATAGCTGAGCTGCGTGCATTTTGTTCGGAAAGGAACATGCTCTAGGAATGAGAAGGGGGAAAGAATTTAATTAGGCGGTATACATAGAACTAAAGCAATGGATTGAGCGTCGGATTTAATTTCTTGCTTCCTGCTTCTTGTTAAAATTGCTAACTTATCGCATTTATGTTTAGGTTTTTCTTCTCGCCGCTTCTTGCTTCTTCTTGATTCTCGTTTCCAGTTTCCCGATGTTTCATGCTACCCGCTTCCGTTTGATATGTCGGTTAGTCGGGCAGTAGGTACTATTCTAGGAATAACGCAAAAAGGGAGGAATAGAAATGCGATCTTAGGTAGTTACAAGTAATTAATTTTTATATACCTGGGATTAGTCTTAAATCTAGAGTAAAACTTAATTAGACATAATAAATTTAATAAAACTAGATACGCAATTACTTAATTCTACTGTTAAAGTCCTTGTACTTAAAATTAGAGGTTCACTGACTTAGGTAATTACTTAATTCTACTGTTAAAGTCTTTGTCCTTAAAATTAGAGGTTCACTGGCTTAGGCAATGTGGGAGGAATTATCATTATAGTCAGGCACTTCCCTTTTTGGTGATGGATGTCCAGAGTCCAGTGGCTGCGTTGTATGTAGAGTCCTCGCGTTCGCACTACGTATTCGTGTACCTCCGGATCGGGAGTAGGTGTAACGCGGCGATAATCAGAGGCCTGGGCGGTCTCCGATGTTGATCTCCAAAGGGCGAAGAGCAGTTACTTCCTTCTGGGATGGAAGTGTAGAATTCTCTCGTCGTCAGAGGACCTGGGCGGCCTCTCAAAGGAGCGAAAATTGGAACCTTCCTGGGCGGAATGTTTCACTTGGCTGGGTGTCCTGGGCGGACTACTGCAACCAACTCGTCTGTCCTGGGCGGACTACTGCAACCGACTTTTTGCTTCCTCGATGGAAGACTGCACGCGACTCTCCGTCCTGGGCGGACTCTGGCAATCGACTGTCTCCTAGAGCCCACTGTCCTTCTGTCTACCTGTATTGTTCAGCGGTCGTTCCATCCGCAGCTCAATTCCCTTGAGGGGATTATCTTTTATTGACGTCCCATAAAATTCTAACGGAATTGCGAGCTTTCCCAAAATAGCAGTTAAGATTATATTATTTTAGTTACGATTTTTCTAACAATAGGCTCGGCTAGCCTTTGTACTAAATTCATTTTATGGCCGGTCTAATCTGGGAATTCCTATTATTTAAAATGCACATTTTAAATCTAAATATTTCGGTGAATTCGGTCTATTATTTTAGGTGATTACAAAAGGCTATATCACATTTATCAATTGCAACAAAAAAAGAAATTCACGATCAAAATTACATTAAAAAAAATAAACTTGAGCCGTTTTTCTTCTTGATGTTTTTATTTAAAATAAACTGACAAATTCAAACATAAAGCATAACCTCAAATCTAAACGCACATTGCTGTAATTGTTTAAAAATCAGCAAAAATCGAAAATAAAATATTGTTTAATTACGTACGAAATTGATCAATTTGTTAACAGACCGTAATACCTTCCCAGTCATTTCAGTAGAGCATTTTAAAACGGCCTCAAAGTAAGATAGGAGTTTCCTAGCTTGAAATTCAGCTAAACAGCGCCGGAATACACAGTAAATAACTTCCCTCGTTTCACTGTTTATTGGTCTATTCATTTGAAATGATACTATTTTAACGTAATTTAACGGATTTTAAAGGGACTTGGTTACTCATTTAATGTGGGGGATTAGCTATGTGAGTTCTTATTTTTTCCGATTTAAAATCGCTAATTTTTGATCGTGTACTGACTACCCAACACTGGAACGCGCGTTTTTATTTAAGCACCGTAAGGGAAAGGTTAAAGTCACGGAAATTGAATGAAAATTTTGCCAAAACTAAAAAAAATACATATTTAAAATACAAAACAATATCGAAAAATATTTTTTTCATACTAATCCAAAAACAGCATGCTCACGTGACATCAGATGTTCCAAATGCAATGATACGAACATAACATGGTATTTTGATTAAATACTATTTTAGAAAGTCGGCATTATTTTACAAAAGCACAGCAATAAAACCTAAAAGGAAATGAGCCGCACTTCGGAGAGGCTGCTAATACAGGTCATAAACCCGACCCTTACAAGACGGCCCGACACACACAGTCGCACCGAAAAATTCATAATGACCGTGGGACCATTCGCCCGCGGCCGAATGAGACGGAACAAGGAAGAACTAGATCCCTACAGAGGGTGAGAGGCAAGAGTGCCTTTGATGAGAAGGCAGTTGGCTTGAAGCTTCCGCGAAGGAAGGTACATATTCTTGCCCCTCGGAGAGGCCGCCCAGGTCCTCTGTTAAGTGTTACGCTTCCGTCCCAGAAGGAAGTCCGATCTCCGCCCTTCGGAGATTTACTGTAGAAGTCGCCCAGGCTCTGCACCGCAACTCGACCCACCCGCTTCCGCCCAGGAGGATACTTATCTTCGCCCTTTGGAGATCAAACCTTCGAAGACCAGCCACTTGACCCTGAACACCCATCAGTAAAAGAAAGTGAATCTCTAACATAAAGAATGAACTTTTTCGTATAATTAAGCCAGTGAATCTCTAGTTTTAAAAATACAAACTTTTACGTTGATTTAACGAAGTAAACAATCAATTTTAGGTACAAAGACTTTACAAGTAGATTTAAGTACTTGCCTACCTAGTTTTATTGAAATTTTGTGTCTAATGAAGATTAACTTTAGTTTAAGACTAACCCCACGATTATCAAACTAAATGACGTGTTGTAAATACCTATATTGCTTTTCGGTTCCTAACCTTTTTGCGTTATTCCTAGAATTATAACCCAATGCATTAATTAGCGCCTTATGAAATTCTACGTGAAATTATATGTAATGAAAGTTATTTATTCAGAATCGGCGCTTGCTGATCTATGAATATGTGCTTTTAAAGTAATCCTATTTTTCACTATAATTCGCGAGTACCTTATTATCACTTTTTTCTCTACAATAAACCTACACGGAATATCAAACATCTATGGCCTAATCATCTATATAAATATTTTTCTAAGAATTTGTAGAAGGAGCAAATGTATACGTCATTTGTGTCAAATGATTTGTGAAAATATTATATTTTAAGAACAATCTTCATGATTTAAGGTAGGAAATCAATCCAAATGTTTTTCTTATTTAGCCTGTTATATTAAATGATTTCAGTTTTCCGATAAATGTGTGATCCCATGCTTAAACAAGAATTAATCGCAGGGCGTTCTGTATCGTCCGGTGTTAGCATCCGGTGCCATTTTGAATGCTTTGTAATATGGTCGTTCTCTGTTATGCTGTCCGTACTGCAACTTCTCGTCCCGGATCGGCGTTTTATTAAATTGTGATCGCTGGTCATGCGTCAAGCATGACAGCATGCTGCCATATGCTCGATGGCTGATAACAATTTGATATAAAAGATTTTTAACTCAACTATTCGTGATATTAAACTAAATTTCATTACAATACCGCTTTCAAACTAGATCACTTAAACCACTTTTCCATCTACTCTAGTCCTTTGTTCCTTTATCCCACTCCTATGTTCCCCCCCACCCTCCCCTCCCCCAAATGACATAGTTAGGCTAACTGATGTAAAACTGTATATTGTCACACTTTACTCATAACGTCTTACACATAATCGCATCATAAATATTATACGGGCGCGTGAAGTCGGAATAGTGAAAAACGTTACTCATAATCGCGGCGCGTTTGTACACCGGCCGTATAAAGTATCTGTCAGATTTATACCGATGATGGGAACTTGGGAGTTGTTATTTGTGTGTATCATGTGTGAAGCCTCGGATATTCACGCAGTATTCGACCCCGTTGCATAACCAGATGTGGGAGAACGCCACTCTGAATCGTGGTTTTTATAAAAATAACTCTTAAATTAAATAAAATTAGAGTATAAGATTGTGTCCAATAATTTTTTTTAATACGTAAAATCCTATTGTAGCGTTGTCATATTAATAAATAATTTTCTTATTTTTGTTTCAGGCGTCACATTGAGAGCTGACTCCAACAACTTGGTACCCATCTACCTGACTTGAAGGCTCTAAGAGTCGTGTCATGGATCTCCCTGACACAGACAGTGTGACCATCAAGACAGAACCAGGGACTCGAGGAGCGGACGTAGGTGGAATGTTGAATACGGAGATGGATATAGACCTACAGGATGTAAAGAAGGAATGCCTCGAGTATTCCCAAAGCGTCAAGCAAATGGCAGGTGCGTGGAAAATTCAATAATAAAGTTTTTTAAATGCAATCTATCCGGAGTATCGCCTTAGTGAAAGACCATCATTCACAATTGAAACTGTGGTTAATGACCAAATCTGAATATCCAGGTACTTCCCCAACTTCATTTCTCTGCCCGCTCCTATAAGCCTGATTCCACAGTCCCACTGAACTGACTCCAGACGGTTGGACTATGACAATATTGTCGCTATTGTTCTTTGTTTTATTTATTATGTTCTAGTTATTTTTACATTTAAGTTTACAAATTATGAATGATAACCAACATGCTGTTGGATTTTATCTTGCTTAACGTAATGTGTTTATTGCTTTTGTGTCTAATTTGTAGAAGTCCATTTTTTTTTTTTTAATTTAATATAATTCAAATTTAATAACGTTATTATTAAGTTCTGCAAGTGTTTTAGTTTTTATTATTGTGACAGCTCTTTCGACCTTCAAGGCCATTTTCAGAACCTCCGAGATACTTAGAGGGTAGAGGTGGTTTTGGGTTAATCCACATTATGTATCAATAACAAAATGTGGTTCTTACAATCTATTTTGAATTTATTTATGGGTACACCAAACACGATAAGTTCTTAATTAGGGAGGTATTGATTTTTAAAAAAGCTGAAAGAATTATATAATAATAATAATATTTATTTGAAACATACATTATTTGACAGAAATATTTCAGAAGGCTTTGACTGTCCAACTAGGAGCAAATCCCGTTTTAGGACAGTCATATATAAATAAATAATTAAAAACTATTTTTATTACTTACATACCTGCTATTACAACCATGTCAATAATGTTGTTAATTATATGTATTAAAAATCTTTAAAAAAATGGTTATGGTTTCCGGTAGCACATTATCATATGACATCCCTTTTAAGTAGAATTTACTGGTTTTTCGTATTGGCTTTGTTGTTTTGTTGTTGTTTGATTTCCTGGCACGTCCTTGTATTATGTCTGTGAATGTCTGTGAATGAATGTATTTTTTATTTTTTTTATTTCTAGTCAATTCGTTTGGAGAGTTTTATCTACTCTATACATTTTTGTAAGTTACAAATATACATAGCGGATGAAAACACTTCAGACAAAATGTGTATAATTTTATTTGAATGAACTAAATCGGTTTTACCGATAATAAATCATTATTTTTATAAACCCGTAAAATTAGAATGGGGGCTAGTAAATAAAATCACATAATTAAATTGCCACAATGTGAATTAACCCCAGTTTGAAAATTTCCTTGAACGCCAAAACAGCTGTCACAATAATAAAAACTAAAAACACTCTACAATATGCTATCATCACTTGGCAATCCGCATATAAATCTAACCTTTTTTAAATATTGTTCAAAGAATAATAATGAAAGTACATTTGAAAAAAAACCTTCGGATTACCCAACGGATAGCCTATTTGAAGAAATTTAATTACCTAGATTTAAAAATCTTTAAATTAGACATTCAATAATTCAAAGCATGAAAGAAAAAGACAAATACCATTTTTTAACAGAAAACCATACCCATGTATATTTACCAATATTTATTATACTTAACAAGGACGATCTTTTTCAATCGACTACCGGAAGGATTAATTATAAAACCCAAATAATCGATTTTAAACATAATCTTAACAACCAGAAATTACGTTGAATTAACCTTACAAATATTCTGATATTTACTTGTTTTCCATAACATTCGTTTTTTTCTTCTAAATACATATATTTGTATTTTTTTTAGATACGAGTACATTATCTTACTTACGATATATAAAATGAATGTTTTCTTCTTTTTTGTCCTTAATTTTACTCTAATGTACCTACTACAACAAATATACATGTACCATATATTATATTACTTAACCAATAATAATTTATGTACACTCTTCCATCCACAAGTAAATCCTTCTAATGGAAGAGTAGTATACAATCTGTAATATAAAACCATATAATAAAAAGTTTAATTAATAAGCATTTAAAAAGAATAAACATAAAATGTTGCTTTTTTTTTTATCAGTGTGTTTATTTTTTTGCAGTCCCTGGTAAGGATGGTAAAGAAATTCTGAATGCATCTCATCCAACAAGCCGCGAAGAGGGAATACATACAGGAGAGATTGAGGCTCACGCTTCGTGTTCCGAATTGATGAAACCCTCCGGAGAAACACCATTCTCATGTTCCCAATATGCGTGTTCCACTAAATCAGATTTAAAACGACGTACGACGATGCACCCTGGCTTAAAACCATTCTCCTGTTCGGAATGTAATTTTTCATGTTCCCTTAAGTCAAATTTAAAGCAACATTTGATGACGCACTCTGGCTTAAAACCATTCCCCTGTTCCGAATGTGCGTTTGCATATTCCACTAAGTCAGCCTTAAAGAAACATGTGAGGACGCACTCTGGTTTAAAGCCATTCTCCTGTTCCGAATGTAGTTATACATGTTACACTAAGCCACATTTAAAGCAACATATTATGACGCACTCTGGCTTAAAACCATTCTCCTGTTCTGAATGTAGTCATGTATGTTCCACTAAGACACATTTAAAGATACATATGATGACGCACTCTGGCTTAAAACCATTCTCCTGTTCCGAATGCAGTTTTGAATGTTCCATTACGTCAAATTTAAAGCGCCACATGATAAAGCACTCTGACTTAAAACCATTTTCCTGTTCCGAATGTAATTTTGGATTTTTCACTAAGTCAAATTTAACGCGACATATGATGACCCACTCTGGCTTAAAACCATTCTCTTGTTCCGAATGTAATGTTGCATGTTCCACTAAATCAAGTTTAAAGAGACATATGATGACCCACTCTGCCTTAAAACCATTCTCTTGTTCCGAATGTAATATTGCATGTTCCACTAAGTCAAGTTTACAGAGACATATGATGATGCACTCTGGCTTAAAACCATTTTCCTGTTCCGAATGCAATTACGCATGTTCCATTAAGTCAGTTTTAAATCGACATATAACGACCCACTCTAGATTAAAACCATTCTCCTGCTCCGAATGCACTTTTGAATGTTCCACTACGTCAAATTTAAAGCGGCACATGATTAAGCACTCTGGCTTAAAATCATTTTCCTCTTCCGAATTCAGTTAGGGTATTTCAATAAGCCACATTTAAAGCGATATATGCTGACGCACTCTGACTCAAAACCGTTATCGTCTGTCAAATGTAGTTTGCTACATCGAGATGCGACTACGATGGGCCTTGATACCACGATGGGTGCGTAAATAGTTGGGCTGGTATAACTCCCCAGATAATCTATGGATTGTTCTGTCATGCATAGTTGTTTTAAATGTTTCGTGAAATACGCTCCTCCCCTTGACATTGCCATTAAAAGATAATTGGCAAATTTATATTACTGGATTGAGATTGAATGTTTGTTCCGTTTTTGTGATTTTCTTAACGGGAACTTTTTTTTTTTTTATTTAATATAAATACATATGGAATATTTAATAGTACAGATATAATAGCTAATTACAAAAAAAAAAAATTAACAAAAAGTGCCAAACTCAATACAGAAAAATTTCTCCTGTTTGAGTTGGGGAGCACCGCCATCTAGCGGCAGTAGTGAATAAATAAAATAAAAGTTATAGAAGTAAAAGTATATCAATAATGTAATACTCGTATAGATAATGTTTGTACATGGCAGTTACTACAAAATAGAAGACTAAAAGTACGTGATACTGGAAATGCAACAATAAGGCCCATATAGGATTTAAACATAGTACATTCATATTTCGAAAGACCTGATCGAATATTTCTAGAGGATAATAAGCCCTAGTTATAAGTCTTCTTTGTAACTCGCTAGTTATAAGTATTATTTTTAAGTCACCAGCTGTAAATCTCAATTCACATGTACTAATTAGAAGTGTTAGTTGTAGGTCTCTAGTTATAACTGTCTTAGTAGTGATAAGTTGTAGGATACTTGTAAAGCTACCTAAAGGTAATGTTCTGTCACAGATATGGCGCAGTAAACACCATTTGGGTTTATTATTAATAATACGATTCAACCACTCAACGAAATTGTATCTGCGTTAGGTACTCGTATATTTAGGTTTATAATGTAATGTGACGATTTGGAAATTGGAGCGGTTGTTGTGTGTTAAGTAAATTATCAAATTATAATCTATTACCCATGTAAAACTAAAAATGTATTGCCCAACTTATTGTAGATTTTATAGTTGAAATAACTAATAAATGGTGTTAAGTTTTTTAGTTTTTATATATAGTTTCACTGAATTTTAACCATCAGGCCGCAGGGGTAAGCAGAGAGGACGGACCGCCAAACGACTCGATCTTGGCATTCACTTCTTGCTTCATTCACTTTCATACAACGTCTCATACATTCTCTTTTGTTATTCCGACTTCTGACATGGCCCGACTCAAGTATTTGATTCACTTGACCGTGCCACGTCTTCTTCGGACGTCCCCGGCTTCTTCTTCCATTCACATTCGCATCACATATTCTCCTTACACTCCTCTCTTCGTTCATTCGCTCTACATGCCCAAACCATCCAAGCGTCCCTTTCTTGATCTTGCTCACTACGCTTAAATCAGCCTTGCATTCTGTACGTATCTCAACATTTTTCACACGATCATACATAGTTTTACCCCACATTCGTCTCAGAGATCTTATTTCTACATAATTCAGTCTACTTTGTCTATGCTTGACATTATTATTTTTCTATTCTATATATTCCTGATCAAGAAAGCATCGCTTTCGAAACATGTAGACATCTGTGTATATTAATAAAGTGGTGAATACAAGGTAATTTTTTAAATTCATTTATTAATAATGACGCCACAAAAAGAATATCAATCTTTTGTAGAAATTAAAAAGTTATAGATTTAATTAGAATATACCAAAAAAATTCATTACTTCAAATCCATGAAGAAAACCTAAAATTACCGTCATTGAGCACCAGGCCGAGAACCACGGGACAAATAATAATCCCTTAACTTAACACAACAGCGGCTCAACACCATTACACATATTCTGCCATAAAATGCTTTAACGAACTCCCTAAATAAATACAAGCTGAAAAAAAAAGAAATTTTTTAGAAAAAAAATCGAAATATGCTTTACAACAAACTAATTTTGGTTATTATATTATGTTATTATGAAAAAAATATTTATTTCGAGATACATATATTTTAATTTCTAATAAATATTTAATTGCAATTAATATCTGTTCATGGTAGTACTATATAAATTATTTATCGACCCCTCGATATACGATACTGAGCCTTAAAGTCTCTTTCCTTAGAGCACATTATCGCATGACATCGCTGTGACAGATGGAACTTTGTTATTCCAAGGGGTCGTTATATAGAAACACAGAATAGGACTCCCTCTCTAAACACGTCGTTTTTCTAATTGGGGAGATGTTAATTAATACAGAAATTAAATGAATTATATATTTTTTAATTATTTATATACATGCTGATCATATTATGGAAACATTTAGTTAATTGTTTATAATAAACATATTAAAAGAAGAAAAACATGGTCATCCCATGTGTTTCATTACGTTTGGTGACTTAGTAGGAGTGCCCGGGTTTATGGGGTGAGGTTTTTCCAGGTCTTGGCGGCGGATGCGTCTATCCATCGGTGGGCCGGATCAGGACACGCCGGTTGAGACACCTTGACCTTCCCGAAAGGACTCTCTCGGCTGCAGTGGCAGGGATGGATTTATAGATCTGTCACTCCTGTACACACTGACCCTCGGATTCCTACCCAATTTTCATAACTTTTTTCCTGCCCAGAACTAACTCTCATCCAACAGCATCCGCAAAGATGACCGAGGCCCCGAGGGATTTTTTTTACATAGGGGTCTCCTTTATGGTGTTAATTTTAAAAAGGAAAAAAAGTAAATAAAATTCTCACACGTAACCGTAAGAATGAGTAAAAAATAGTATATTTCATTCATTTTATCGAAGACGTATTTTGATTTTATAGCCTTCTTGTACCTACGTTCAATGCAGTTAAATACAGGGTTCTTCAAAATGATGAAATGTAGATCTTTCTCGTACATATACGATGGACGAGAAAGATCTACGTATCTGTTTATACATATTAAGATAAACCTTATCAAGTAATATTTGTACAGCGCCTTTGAGGTGATTTTTCACAAAAACGGCGCTATACAAGTCATCCAATTATTGTTATTATTACAGGGAGTCCGAAAGTTTCGAATCCCACCACAAGGTCGCTCATAGTTGCACGCGCCGCCAAGCAGCCATTTCGCGCCAGTTGTTAGCGAAATGGCTACTATGCAGTACAAGATTTTCTGTGTTCGTTAATTCTGTAAAACTTCGGCAAAATTACATTCACATCATATTTGTTACGATATAATATACTTACACTAAATATAAATGTCTCTTGATATCATATTTACATATTTTTTCTACAAAATTAATAATAATAATAATAGTTCTTTATCTCAGAAGGTATGCAGAGGTAGTGCAATGCAATGCGTTCCATAAGTGTACATAATACAAACAAATAAATAACAATAGGTACGTAAAATAAGAGGAAAACAAAAGAAAAAAAAACACAGAAACATTAAAAATTTAATTATTTCATTCAATTGCATTGTACTTACGACTGCACATAATATAACAATTAATGATTATACGTCTACCTATAATAAATATTTTTTTAACTAATAACGAATTACTGCATTAACCTGCCGAGCCCCGGAAGGTGCGAAATATTGAGTTGTACCACATCTACCGATTGCTCACGGGTTACTGTAGGATGCACCCGACCCGAAGATATGAAGTAAGTGTCAACAACAATACGATGAACCCGGAGACTTTACCTAGCCGTCCCCTGATCATCCACAATGGACCCGGACGTGTACTTCCTGCACACGAGCCCAGCAACGAGATCACCTATAAAGGGGACCGAAATGTCCCACAAGTCGCTTGTCTCCAACCTTCAGTTAAAGAGACTACTTGTTTCTTCGTTGTCAGATTCTCCATTTGAAAATAATATTTAAACTTATGTGAACTGTTATTTATTTATAAATAAATATTTTAATTTCACCGACGCTTCATTTTATAAAAATCAAAAGTTAATTCGGGCGAGCGAATCAATACCATCCTGGCCCGAATTTTTGTGATTTAATTTTAATCTTAATGCTTTGATAAATATATGAAGAAAAAAACATAATCGCTTGTGCTAAAAACAATTTGGACGCTCTTTTTTTATTATTTTATAAACGTAGCATCCTCAGACGGCAAAGAATGTTCGAGAATTCAGTTCTCAAACAATTTAAAAAAAAAAAAAAATTTCAAACTTCCATAGTCCCATCGAAATCAACATTTCTTTGAAAACAACACCCTTTGACTATATTTTCGTGTAGAGTACTTATTCAAGTTTACGCAGAAATAATACCGATTTAAATACTTATAAAAATATATTTTTTACATTATTTCCAAAATTGGAGTTTTTTTTTTTTTTTAAGTTTTCTATTCTAGGGATACGTCTTACGATATGCATATGAAATCTATAGGAATAATAAGATATGTATTCTGGTACATCTCATATTTGAGTTAAACTAATCAAGGTAATTTTCGCTCACTCCGCTAATTTTCGTCCGTAAGGTATTGCGAAAATTATACTCCCGTGTTGAAGAGGTTAATGTAAACGCCTATTCCATCCAAAGCAAAAGCTTTTAATGGAAATGAAGTATTAAAATATTAACTACATTGTAAACACCAATGTATGTATTTATATGTTTCATTAATGCCCCAACTATTGAATGCCTCCAGTCGGGTAACATAGAGAATTGAGATATTGTGTGCCAAGCTAGAAGTGTATGGGGACCATCATTCGTGCTTACCTTTGCGGAGAAACGGCGCGATGGTTAGTTACTTAGTTGAATCGGTACCTTAATTTAGCAAACTTGACTTTTCCGTGCAGTGTCTGCAGTAACGAGTGGAATGTTCGTTCCTCACCGGACCGTCAGAGAACAGCCTTAATGGTGCTCACGCATGGTGTCATGCTGTCATGCTTGACGCATAATCCCAATTTAATTAAACGCCGATGAGACGAGAATCTGCATTTAAAGGCGGGTCTCCTGCCGTTCGAAACATTTGTTTTCACCACATTCTGTCCCTCCTAAAATGTTTTTTTTACACATGTTAATACAAGTTTTGACGGGGAAGCTTTAGATTTTAGCAACCGTAGTTGTTATATCAGGGAGAAAACACAGATTTTGAGTTAGACCGTAATAACTACTGTGAAATTCTAATATTTATTAGGAATCAGGAATATAATACCGATTTGGATTGGGTAGTTTTTTCCGTACCTCTGAAACAGATTTTGAAGAACTGGTTTTAATGATACTGTCAGATTTGCTAGAATTTGCTGTGTGGCGAAGAGATGTTATATAACTAGAAATGCGACTTGAATTACATTAAGATCTCGGGCTAACATCTATTAGCAAAACGTAACTGGTGAATAAAACAGCGACGATATTATTTTTTATTGCAAAATAGTATTTTCCATAAAATGGGAATTTGTACCTGCTAAGACACTGCAAATAGCTTGTCGGCAGGAGCTTAGTTCAAGAATTCATGAAAATTATACTATATATTATTAGTCTCTGTAAGAAGTAGCACTGACGAAATCTTCTAAAACTTAACATTGTGTCAATAAAACAATTATATACTCTAAAACACGTCGCTGTGTCAGATGGAACTTTGTTATTCCAAGGGGTCGTTTTATAGAAACACAGAATAGGACTCCCTCTCTAAACACGTCGTTTTTTCTAATTGGGGAGATGTTAATTAATAAAGAAATTAAATGAATTATATATTTTTTAATTATTTATATACATACTGAACATTTAGTTAATTATTTATAATAAACATATTAAAAGAAGAAAAACATGGTCATCCCATGTGTTTCATTACGTTTGGTGACTTAGTAGGAGTGCCCGGGTTTATGGGGTGAGGTTTTTCCAGGTCTTGGCGGCGGATGCGTCTATCCATCGGTGGGCCGGATCAGGACACGCCGGTTGAGACACCTTGACCTCCCCGAAAGGACTCTCTCGGCCGCAGTGGCAGGGATGGATTTAAAGATCTGTTACTCCTGTACACACTGACCCTCGGATTCCTACCCAATTTTCATAACTTTTTTCCTGCCCAGAACTAAGCCTCATCCAACAGCATCCACAAAGATGACCGAGGCCCCGAGGGATTTTTTTTACATCGGGGTCTCCTTTATGGTGTTAATTTTAAAAAGGAAAAAAAGTAAATAAAATTCTCACACGTAACCGTAAGAATGAGTAAAAAATAGTATATTTCATTCATTTTATCGAAGACGTATTTTGATTTTATAGCCTTCTTGTACCTACGTTCAATGCAGTTAAATACAGGGTTCTTCAAAATGATGAAATGTAGATCTTTCTCGTACATATACGATGGACGAGAAAGATCTACGTATCTGTTTATACATATTAAGATAAACCTTATCAAGTAATATTTGTACAGCGCCTTTGAGGTGATTTTTCACAAAAACGGCGCTATACAAAATCATCATTTTGTTATTATTACAGGGGAGTCGAAAGTTTCCGAATCCCACCACAAGGTCGCTCATAGTTGCACGCGCCGCCAGCAACATTTCGCGCCAGTTTATTGGCAGAAATGGCTGCTATACCTGAATTTTTCTGTGTTCGTTAATTCTATGTAAAACTTCGGCAAAATTACATTCACATCATATTTGTTACGATATAATATACTTACTTTAAATATAAATGTCTCTTAATCATATTTACATATTTTTTCTACAAAATTAATAATAATAATAATAGTTCTTTATCTCGGAAGGTATGCAGAGGTAGTGCAATGCAATGCGTTCCATAAGTGTACATAATACAAACAAATAAATAACAATAGGTACGTAAAATAAGAGGAAAACAAAAGAAAAAAAACCACAGAAACATTAAAAATTTAATTTTAAATTTAATATAATTAAAAGTAGACGTTTTGAGAAAAACACTTCTTTAATAAGGCACTTGTTTAGAGAAAAAAAGTTGCTATTTTTTTACAGTAACTCCACACAGGAGACCCTGAGGGAAATAATTTCCCTCAATGCCTATATCATCTTTGGGGATGCTGCATGGAGATTTTTTTTTAGAGGATAGGAAGGAGTGAACTTGGGTCTTGAAGAGACCCATGTTATAGGATGGAGGAAAGACAGAGGCCGGCAAATCATTCCACAGCCGAGCTGTTGAACATAAGAACGAATCGTAGAAGCGACCCGTTCTCATGTGACAAATGTCAACCGTGTGCAAATGCTCTAGGTAAATGTTAATTGTTTAGGTCTACTGTAGAAAAACATATTCCTCATTAAATAAAATTTAAATTTAGGAAACAATAACGGTCGCTTACAACTCCGTGTCGGCACGTAATTAATTCAATGTGAAAATACGGATTGAGAAGGAATAAGAATTTCAGCGAAAGTGCATACGTTGGGCGTTATTAACACGAGAACTTTCGGTGAGAACATGAGAACAGTTGTTTTTAACGATGAGTTAGAATGTGCTGCTTTATTTGAAATTTTCGTTTGCTCACATATTTGCATTCGACGCACGAGAATATTTTTTCTGCGGTATGAGTAAGCATATGGTTCTTTAAATTCGACTTTCTGGAACTGGAATAGTTGCAGTCGGAACAAGAGAATGGTTTATCTCCACTGTGAGTAAACATGTGATTGATTAAATTGGTTTTCTGTGAAGATGAATAATTACAGTCGGAACACGAGAATGGTTTTTCTCCAGTGTGAGTCCGAATGTGACTCTGTAAATGCCCTATTTCAAAACATGAATATGTGCATTCGGAACAGGAGAATGGTTTCTCTCCACTGTGAATAAACATATGCCTCTTTAAAAGGGAGTATTGTGAACATGCATAGTTACATTCGGGACAGGATAATGGTTTTCCTCTACTATGAATCAACATGTGCTTGTTTAAAAGGGAGTATTTTGAACATGAATAGTTGCATTCAGGACAGGAGAACGATATTTTTTCGATGTGGGACAATAAATGATTCTCTAATCGCGACACTCGTGGATATTTATAGATGTGTTCAACAAGAGAAACAGGTAATGGCACTGCTGATGTATTTTCTTGCGGTATAAACTTGTAACTCTTGTTCAAATTACTGTCGGTTTGGCAAAGATTCCTATTTTTCTTCGCAGTAAATGCTTCTGAAAAAAAAAACCATTAATGACTTTCATGTACACAAAATTAATATTGTTCAAAAAAATGCGTTCGTCTGCTTTTCATGGAATATTTTTACTACAAACATATAATGAGAGTTGACAAAAGTTGTTCACGAGAATAAGTAAAGAGCAGAAAATAAAACAGTTTTATCTGACATCTTTAAGGATGAAATGAAGCCAAAACTTTTAACTGCCATTGGGGTACCTCTTCTAGGAAGCACATGAAAAGTAAAAGTATAAGCAGTCAATACGAGAAATCACAATATTCGTCTATTTGCAAACTTATACAAAAACAAAGCAACCGAGACAAAAACCAACAAATTGCAAATATTTGTAAAGAAACAGAAAATTTCGCACACAATTTACAATCAAGAAGGACTTCTCCTAAAAGGTTTAACAACTCAGTAAAGAATTTGGGCCAAAAGCGTGGATCATAAAATACAAGGATTGTAGCCGTATTCGTGAACTAGCGAAAGTTATTCATAGATGAGATCATATTGTTAAGATTTTGTAGCATCTCCTTCTATTGTTCGACTTTATCTCAGTATTCGTGGGTGAGTCTGATGGATGAAGTGCGGGAAGATTTGGATATAAAGCATGATACTGGAAATAAAACCCTATTCACATTTAAACATAGTATTTATTGGCTCTTAAAAACCCCGACAACATGTTAGAGAAAAGATAAGAGTAGAGAGGAGTATTAATTCAAAATGAAACGGTTTAAATGATAAATGATGGCCCTTGTGGACAGATTCTTCTCCTCAGCATCAGGCAAGGCTAGCATAGGTCCTGTTTGGTCGTCGATATAGCTACCGACTCTCGTGTCCGTTCATCCTCAGCAGGGATTTTCTCCAACGCACCAGGCACGCGAGGTTGAGGTTGATAACCTTACAATTTGGTCATCAGTAAACTAAAAACATACCCACTTCGGGTAAATTGGGTAGACGCACCCCGGCGTCAAACAGAAAAGAAAAAACTAACACATAATCACTCCCTTCAATCACGTCGAGCTCCACGGCCCGTGTCAGGTTATGTCTGCCTCCATCTTGACCCCGCCTCTCCTTCTCTCTGTCGGATGTGTCGTCTATAGACACGTCATGAAATCTTGTCATACACAATCGTAGTGCAGCATTTATAACGGGGTTAATATTTACGTTACAATTTATACCAAAGAGAAAATGAAAATGACCCTAACGGGCTTTCCTAAAATTGGAAGGCTTGACTTTGGGAAAGGACGACCGGATGGTCGAACCTTTCAGCGACATGGCTTTTTTAGCAACGGGCAAACCAGTCGTGTGGAAGCCCTATAACTAACACTGAATTTCGATTTTAAACTGAACATTCGTCGAAGTGAGGGTAAAACAGCCATACAAAAATTGAAAAGCAGTAAATAAAAAGGAAAATATGGGATTTAGAGGTTCTCAAACACACAGCTGATGAAGGGATCACTAAAATACATTGAAAATTTGTAACTACATATGGGAACATGGAAAACAGCAAAAGGATTGGGTTGAATCGATTTTCATACTACTACAGAGGAAGGGTTCAACGAAGAAATGCGGAAGCTACAGGACAATTTTCCTCATCTCACACGCCAGTAACGTAATAACATGTGCATTATAGCGTATTAGGCGCTACGTAAAATGGCAAATACCACGCGAACAGACAATGTTTGTCAAAGGTAAAGGAACTCGAGAGCAAGTACTCAATATCCGATTATCGAGAAATTTTAGGAGTTCAACTTTCCCGTTCAGCTCTGCTTCATTGACTAGTTCAAATCATTTGGCTGCGTATAGTGGAATCATCTGTGGGAAGTACTTAAATTTCAAAACACCTCAGATAGCCACGCGTGTATCAAGATTTACATCCAAGCACCGGACACATTTAATGTGACGAGAGGGGTACGTCAGGGATGCATCCACTCATCAATATTCTTTAGTATATGCACATGGTGAAAGCATAACATGGAAGGTTCTTGATGGTTGGAAAGGTGGAAAAACATCGGTGGCTGAAAAATCTCAGATATTCAGTAGACACTACCCTCATCGCTTCTTCCGAAGAAGAAATGAATAATCATCTTGCTAAAATAGAGGAAGAAAGTAAAATAGGCCTGCTAACCGGGAAAACTAATAGTGATCGACAGAGCAAACACCTTTGTAAGAACAAATGCTTTCACGGACTTAGGGACGGGGAACGACTTCATATAACTAGGCTCGTCTATAAGTGACGAAGGAGGCTGTGAAAAAGAGGTGGAAAGAAGGATTTGCACGACAAAAGTGCAAGAGATTAAATCTGTACAACATCGATTCTTAAGTGGAATTGCATGGAGATTGGGGAGATAGAGAGGCGATTACTCCTATGTTAAAATTAAACAACCATAAGCATTTCTACATTACAAAAGCGAAGAAAAGACTGATTTTATTTGTATTTTTAAAATAATTAATTGTATTATGGAGTCACCTTCTTTATTGCAACTCATTCAGTTCAACATTCCTTGACGTAGACTCAGAAATAATGAATTGATTTTCCTCAATAAACACTCTACTAATTGTGGGTACCATTCTCTACTGTCCAGAATGTCGAGATTTGTTAACTCAAGCCAGGGCCTTGAAATTTTTGGTACCAGTGTTAATGACTTTTGTAGGGCTTTACGAAATTAGAACTCTAAAACTATCATTTAGAATGTCTAAAATCATGGACTCTACTAAAACCATATTCGGGATTAGACTTGAAATTTGTCTTAAATGTATATATTTTGTCCTATTTTTGTCATTGATTCATTCTTGTATTATGTATGTGCTGTCCGTTTTCTGTGGCTCTTGTTTATTTCATTTCGTGTTATGTATTTTGTGTAATTGGACATTTATCCGTAAATAAATAAATAAACAGTATGCGGTGTTGGAAAAAAATGTTCAAAATTCCATGGATAGCCAGGCGCACTAAAATATAGCCACTATGGAAGAGCTAGAAGAAGGAAAGAGGTACCACTTGCAAGGAAATGTGACACGTTAAGTCAATACGTTGAATTCAATATTTGCCATAGAAAGGGCCCGAAGGATCAGCATTGTTTAGCGAGAATTACTGAAAAGAGCTGTATTATTTAACAGCCATCAAAAGATTTTGTGAATTCAAATCACTAATAGAAACCGAAACCTCTGCGAGTAAATCGAAAAAGGAGAAGGATTTTGGACTAAGTGTGTTTTACAACAAATAATATAGTGTCTTACCAGTCGTCGTTGATTCAATTATTTCGGCGTACTCCAAACATTCCTTCTTAACATCCTGAAAATGTATATCAATGTCTGAATATAGCATTCCACCTCCGCCTCTTTCTGCAGTTCCTGGCTCCATCTTGATGGCGAGACTATCTGTGTTAGGAAGGTGCATGGCGTTGCTGTAGGAGTGATCAAGTAACGCTGGGACACATACAAAAATTTCACCTGAAAAATACATTTTTAGTCAGAAAGATTTTTTTGTTTTTATTATCTTGATAGAACATAATTATGAAGGATTGTTCGATAACTGTGCCACTGGGGAAATTCCTGAGTCAAGACAGACTTAGGAGGTACGTAAATTAAATAATGTATACATATCTGCCACCGTCGCTACTATTAACTTTCATTTATCGACGAGGAACAAAAGACAAATAGTAACATTTTTCTGCAACACGTACACAACAAACGATCAGCCACACTCACTAACCAATAAAATGTAACAAGTTCATTTTATATTCGTGCATTAATTTGTGGTCGAACGCATTAAATCGGTTTAATATTTTTAAAGCGTATTGTAAAGAATGTCGACGTGGTTAAACTATGGTTATATTGCGAACAAATGGGTGGAAGTTAGAGAATTTATTTAAAGGTTGGTCTGACGGTATGTGGATTTTATAAAATTTTGTAACTATTTGAGTAGCTTCTCACCTGTTATCCGATCAACTCTTTCGTTGTACTCCAAACATTCTTCCTTAACGTCCGCCAGGTATATTTCTTTGGCTGTATACGATATTTCATGTTCATCTCCTTGCGTCCCTGGTTCCGTCTTGATGGAAACACTGACCGTGTTAGGAAGGTCCATGGTACAACTATAAGCTGTAGTTATTTCATAGATTCATGGTTTGGGTTTTAAGAAAAGAAAAAACGATATTTGATGTCTCCCCCAACCGAAATAGCTGAATCTGATTGGAATTGGGTTCATTCAAAATGTTTTTTTTAAATAAAATGCGTATTAAGAATGCTATACGATTATAAAAGATTACTAACATAAGAATTAGAGTTACAATGTAAGTGAATTATGTCCGATGCGCAAAGGTAAAAAAAAATCGAAATAAACGTCAGATTAGTTAACCATAGAAATTGTCCAAACTTTCCATATGGCCATTCACCCACAGGAGTTCTAGCCAGTTAAATGAATAAGGGTGATGTAAACATACAATTTACAGCTTCGCTTCTCTAAAAAAAATTGTAGTTAGTTTGATATAGCCTTTTGTAATCACCTAAAATAATTGACCGAATTCACCGAAATATTTAGATTTAAAATGTGCATTTTAAATAGTAGGAATTCCCAGATTAGACCGGCCATAAAATAAATTTAGTACAAAGGCTAGCCGAGCCTATTGTTAGAAAAATCGTAACTAAAATAATATAATCTTAACTGCTATTTTGGGAAATTCCGCAATTCCTTTGTGATTTTATGGGACGTCAATAAAAGATAATCCCCTCAAGGGAATTGAGCCGCGGATGGAACGACCGCTGAACAATACAGGTAGACAGGTAGACAGAAGGACAGTGGGCTCTAGGAGACAGTCGATTGTAAGAGTCCGCCCGGGACGGAGAGTCGCGTGCAGTCTTCCACCGAGGATTGCAAGTAGTCCGCCCAGGACAGACGAGTCGGTTGCAGTAGTCCGCCCAGGACCCCCTAGCCAAGTGAAACCTTCCGCCCAGGAAGGTTCCAATTCTCGCTCCTTTGAGAGGCCGCCCAGGTCCTCTGACGACGAGGGAATTCTACACTTCCATCCCAGAAGGAAGTAACTGCTCTTCGCCCTTCGGAGATCAACATCGGAGACCGCCCAGGCCTCTGATTATCGCCGCGTTGCACCTACTACCGATCCGGAGGTACACGAATACGTAGTGCGAACGCGAGGACTCTACATACAACGCCGCCACTGGACTCTGGACATCCATCACCTAAAAGGGAAGTGCCTGACTATAATGATAATTCCTCCCACCTTGCCTAAGCCAGTGAACCTCTAATTTTAAGTACAAAAACTTTAACAGTAGAATTAAGTAATTACCTAAGTCAGTGAACCTCTAATTTTAAGTACAAGGACTTTAACAGTAGAATTAAGTAATTGCGTATTTAGTTTTATTAAATTTATTATGTCTAATTAAGTTTTACTCTAGATTTAAGACTAATCCCACGTATATAAAAATAAATTACTTGTAACTACCTAAGATCGCATTTCTATTCCTCTCTTTTTGCGTTATTCCTAGAATAATACCAACTGCCCGACTAACCGTCATATCAAGTTACGTTTTTATAAGAGCTCTGCCCTGAATTTGCGTTCGTAAATCCTGGTCTTAGAACGATTAAAACACTTTCATCCACTCATCTCTTTAATTGACTATTCTTCATTATATAAAGTTGAGGAAAATTAGGACAGCAAGGAGATTTCCTTGTTCTTAAATGCCAGGTCTTCTGCGCTTATTTGTTCAAAAAATTAAACAAAAACAGTAAAACATTACGGCGTATCCATAATGTTTTTACTTTCATGGCCTGCGGAAAACAATTGTTTGTAATGTTTTAAAAAAAACGTTCACAAGAGACCCGCCTTAAGAAATTATCTTATAATCTGTTCATTTTTATATTGAAAATTACTAGTAAATTAATCTTTGCTTTTCTCTCAAACTATCACAAACTAAGCCGAATACAGAAAGCATTAAAAAAAAATTAAATTTGTATTAGTTATGATGAACGAGCCTTTACTGGTGCCCCCACACTTGAGTGGAGTGGAAAATTAACCCCCGTCCCTACATCCCAAGGCAGTCACCTATTTCTGATTGACTTTAGTTGAATCCCCTGTGTACTTCCCGGTTGAGCACGCTTGGTGGTGATGGCCTTCCCGTCTCCACAACTCAGTGACACGCTCCCAGCCGTCGGGACCCCTGCATATCCCAAGGGTTTTGGACATCTTTGCCAAAGGGACTGCCCTAGTTTCCTTGCGGCGGTTTGTCCTAAGTATTCACATTTTGTCCCCTTTCGATTTTCTTTATGTTAGTATTTCCTGCCTCCCACTCGGTTATCTATCTACGGACTACGGACGAGTAACACAGAGCCACCACATTTATAAGAGCCACCTTTGTCAACCGTAAGAATAATCTACTAACCCCAATCTGGGGTGTAAATTTTTACACTCCTAAGCGAACGCTATGCAGGTACACTTGAGGGTTTGGAATCATTTACAACCTTCTTCGTTCACCTGAAAACCTAGCGTCCTTGACGTGCACCCTGAATGAGCAACCATAAGTTACTTTTACCGGGGTGGGACAGTGGTGGATAACCGCACGTGCCCCCACCCAAACGCCCTGTCATTGACCGTTGCAGTAGCTGTAGTATTGTGTAAACCTTGTTGTGTTGTTTAAAGTATTGTTTGCACGCAAACAATGTTAGTAAATTAAAATAATATATTCTGACATAAACAATACGTACGAGATAATTTGCTAAAATTCTGCATCAATATTGATTGCCTTGCCGGGTTATATATAACTATAAGAATATATCATACCGTTGTATGAAGCTATCACTTTGTAGTTATCCATTACAATCAAATGAAACAATCAAACTATTTCGACGGCCTCCATGGTCGAGGGGTAAGGCTCTCGACTACGAATCCGAAGGTCGCGGGTTCAAATCCTGGCGTGCGCAAGTAAATTTTCTTTAATTAATTTGTGCTGTTTCACAATTAATTCATTAAAAATAATAGTGCATTTGCACACGTTCCAGAATGGAAGATACTCTCAGTATCGCCCTGGTGAAAGACCATCATTCAGAATTGAAACGTTGCTTGAAATGGCTTTTAGCCGTGTTTGGTGACCAGATCTGAATAGCCAGGTATTTTCTCACCTTCCCCCTCCACTTCTCCTTCTCCTCCCCAATACCTCCAGCCTCTCAACATTCCCCCATTGGGAACGCCAGTCTCACTGGCTTCAGACGGTTGGGAGCAGTTGGGACTATTGTGCGATATTCATTTATAAAAAAGGGCGCAGTGAGCACGACAAATTTGTAAAATTTTTATTTTGACCAAATACGCATTAAATCGATTATTTTTGTTCTCTGGTGACTGAAATAGTTATTATTCGTTTGATTAAAGTGACGTTCATAATAATTTGTGCGTATTTCGTATGAGGCAGTTTTCTGGATATATAGTGATTAGGTACTTATATTTTTACATGAAGTTTTTTTTACGAAAATATAAACAACTGAATTCATCGCCGAGGCTATCCAATACTTGGAGTTGGGAATGATTGAATTAGTTTATTTTCGACTAATCAACTTATTAGTAATCAATATTAAAAAGTAACTAGTTGATTTGCGTATTCATTATACAAAAGTAACAGTGAGGGATGAAAGTAAATAAAATATATTAATAGGACGATATTTGTTTGTATTACAGATTCCTTTATCAAATTTCAATAAACAATACACGTAACAACACAAATATTAACAAGGTAAATGAAAAAAATAATATTTACAGTTATTACAGTTGCCTAATATGACTCAAAAAATCTTCAACGGCCAAGCAGATACCATTCCGCATTGCTATACTTCGTGGCAAGCTATGTTGCGCCAGCACGTTCGTTTTGCCAAGTAGAGTACGTAGCAGATCGTGGTGTCCACCCTGCCGGTAATTGTTAAATACGAACAATTCATAGCGTTCCAGGATACATGAGCGGTCAACGAAATATATATTATTTTAAATGTTGTTATCGAATACATTTAAAAAAAAAACTATACACCTGTAGAAACAGGAACTTCATTGTTTTTTGTATTGTTTTCTATATCTAATGAAATGAAACACATCAAAAATGTACAAGAAAAATTGTAAAGCAATCAGATATTGCCAAGCATCAATACACCTCGGCTCCTCTCAACTCCGTGTTTACTTGCTCGGTGATCGTCTCAGGATTTACATTATAAATCTAACATGCAAACTCAAAATCTGCACGTATTTCTGAAAATTTTATTTTGGTTTTTCTCGACTGTGAATAAGCATATGCCTCCGTAAATGCGATGATCGTGAAAATAATGCACCACAGTTGGAACACGAGAAGGGTTTTTCTCGGCTATGAGTCAAAATGTGGGACTTTAAACCTGACTTTTGTGAAAAGGAACATGTACATTCGGAACATGTGAATGGTTTTACTCCACTGTGAGTCAGCAGGTGTACTTTCAAATTAGATTTTTTTGCAAATGAAGAATTACAGTCGGAACATGAGAACGGTTTATCACCACTGTGAGTCAGAAAGTGTCTCCTTAAATCAGCATTTTGTGAAAATGAAGAGTTGCAGTCAGAACAAGAGAATGGTTTTATTCCACTGTGAGACAGCTTGTGCCGTCGTAGGTGTGATTTTTGTAAAAACGAGGAGTTGCAATCTGAACATGAGAACGGTTTAATTTTACCATGAGTCAAAATGTGGTTCTGTAAATGCGACTTTTGTGAAAATGCGGAGTTACACTTGGAACATGGGAATGGTTTATCTCCGCTGTGAGTCAGCATATGCCTCCGTAAATTAGATTTTTGAGAAAATGAAGTTTTGCATTCCGTACAGGAGACACGTTTTTCACTACTCTGATTCGGTTGGTGTTTATTTAGATGAGAATCTTGCAACTTAGAAAAATCGGACGAGGTGTAGGTGGTCGGAGATGTTGAATGAACCAGATAATGCTCCCTATTAGTCGTGGCGTAATTATTACGAGGTTCGTCATATTTGTCATAGTCATCCCAATACTGCATACCTGTAAAAAAAAGTTTATTAATGTCGGTGAATGACGATTTGATACCGTTAAATGGAATGAAGTTTGATATAAGATGACTCCGATGTTATTTAAGTATCAACCTGCGCAAGGGTAACTTGTAGGCTCGCCGGATTGTATAAATACATCGGAGGTCTCAAAAAGCTAGAACTGATACAAGTGCTGCACTGCAAAGAAATCACCGAAACAAAGAAGCCATTATTTTTATCATTTTTACATTATAAGTGTCTATTATTTTCAAAGTTACTACGCCAATGAAGAGAACTAGCTCTTGAGTTTAGTGTAGTAGAAACATGTGACTTGATATGCTGATGTGCGTAATTTGGTAGATTGGCGACCGCCGCCTGGCTGTCGCCCCGGTGTTAGCGAAATAAAGGAAAATTTACAAGATAGCTGACGCAGCGATAGAGTTCAACAGAGGACCACCTAATGAGGAGTAGTAGGGGGACAACAATTTTCCACTATAAAAGGTGTAACACCGTTCGTTTCACTTCAATATAGAATAACATTTCTTGTAATTACGTCAATAAATGCACCCTTCATTAATTAACGTATTGCCATTTCTCTACACATTAGAATCGCTGACATTAACATGGCGCGGCAGCCACCGGTTGTCGCCACATCAGGAAACTCTCCATTTTCGTAAAGAGCCAAGACAAACCGTGGAACGCCTACACATACATGCGCAGAAGTTATGCTTGGTGCTAGGAAAAATGATTGCGCAATAAGTGCTGCGAGGAAAAAAATAATCTGACTGGGTTTCCCTTTCAGGAAACAGATTATTGTAGGTACATAGATTGAGGTGACCATTCGTACTGGTTTAACCAGTGCCGTTTTTTCGTCTGTTTTAAAGTAAAGAAAGTCGTCAAAAAATCCAAAGATCGAATTGTCAAACGTCATCAGTTCCCAAAAATTGCAGCACACATTTTAAAAAAGCAAACGTTTTGCGAGATCAATTTGAGAATAGGTTCTCGTGGAGTCCGAAACGACTAACGTCCCCCTCAAATAAAATCAAACATTGGGAAAATATATAAAATTATCCAGAACACAATTTTTCGGAATAAAAATAATGGTTATCTTTGAATCAATAAAAAAATGTGTACGCAATTGGTAGTAGACTGAGATCCCGCGATATTAAACAATACCTCATCGGATACACAGAAGAAACTTCTTTGTAGCGAGAATGGACGTTTAGTAAGCCTAAAATAACTTGTTTGCTGGTGCGTCTCTACTCATGGAAATTATGAACTATTTTTTGACAAAATTACTTCATAAGATACACAAACGGAAATCTTTTGATATAATAGGGGTCCATTGATAGAGGAAAAAATCAGATCTGCCGACCGGCAGCTTGGGACTTATGCCGTCAGCCAGACTTTAATTTCCTTTCGGTAGGTATATTTACGGCATCGAATGTATAAATGAAACCAACGAAATAACTGTTTAAATCAAACCATTGAAGAAATTCCTTGGTCTGTCGGACGGCAGCATAGCAATTTATGCATTGGTTTGATAGCACGAGATCCCAGTCGTATGTGATATCCGGAAAAAAACTAATATCGCAAAAGGATAACGAGGAAGATTACAAAAATATCTTATACTGCTTTTAAACATCGTGCTTACCAGCAGTATGGCCGTTCTTCTCGGTATGTTCTAAACATTCTTTCTTAACATTTTGGAGGTCTATGACTATCTCCGCCATCTTATCTCCGTCGTCTCCGTGAGTCCCTGCTTCCATGTTGACGGTGATATTATCCGCGTTAGAAAGAACTGTAATACATCGATGATGGCACTACTGTAAATAATTCTAAAAACAGCCAACTCATTACAACAAATATAGAATAAACAAAAAGCAGACTAGTCTAGAGACTCGATTGCCTTGTCATACGCTTTAGTGTGGAGCATTAACCATAGATAAAAGATTTTAAAGAATCAGCTTGTAAAAATTCATATTTCAAGACAAAAAAAAAAAAAAAACAAAAAGGCTCCGAAGTAGTCCAAAGACGCATAGTTACTTCCTGCGATCTACATGAAATGTCCATCTTTAAGCCATACACTACGGCAAAAGCCGCTAAAAACATTGCGGCACGTACTGGGGTGTATGTTATACAACGTACTGGGGTGTATGTTATACAACGTATTGATTTTGGAACATTGCCGACAAACACGTTAAGTTTCTACAATTATAATGTGTTTTCCGCATTTAAATGACATTGTTTTCTTAATTGCTTTATTTAACCCTCCTTCCCTGTGATGGGTATCTTCTACACGTTGCTTCTAATATTCATCAATATCTCTATAAATATAATAAATACAAGGTTAAGATTTTAGGTATTCCTCCATAATATATTTAAGCATTGATTTAAAAAATAATATTAATAATAATCAGAATATATCGGATACATCGAAGGTATTTTGTGAACATCGGAAACAAATTCGTGTATAACAGCGCTGTAATTGCGTCTCTACGATACGTTAAAAGTATATTTGTATCTCACTCTTGCATACTGTAGAAGTGCGAGGAGCTCGATGTTCTCAATCGTGTATTTTTCCTTCGAGGCATAGAGCCATGCTAGCGGCAGTAGCTCTCGGGCTTGCAACCAGAGTGGACCTATGACCGTTCGGTGAGCGTTGCCAGATGGTATTTTTTAATGTTTTCAGCAAATATATCTCAAGTATTACAATTTTTATTTCAATTATAATTACCTAAGGCCGATGAATTTACTTATTTTTCCGATTTCAAATTTCTACTTTTTGATTGTGTAGTGACTACCCAACACCGGAAGGCGCGTTTTAATTTTAGCACCGTAAGGGATTGATGAAATACAAAATAAAAGACATTTGCTGAATACATTTATTATTTATTCAATGCATAAAAATAAATTAATAGAAGGTTGACAAACTTAAATTTGCAATCGGACAAAAGAGGAAAAGCGAAAGTATAAAGTTTATTTTTAATTCACAAAATTTACACCGCCGACTATATGTAAGTAAAGTATATCAATCTGTTGGTATAGGGTACGGTAACTTATGAGAATATGCGGATTTTAGGAAAGTAACACATTGTTTGTTTTTTAATACCTACATAACATATCAATAATTGACAGTACCTATACATAGTGCCTTTTATTTTTATTTTTTGTCACTATTAAGTGTTTATTTCTTCACAATTAAACAATCTAACGAAGCGACCGCTGAAATTGTGCAATTTGACGTTCAAGCCGAGTTCAGTGCATCTCATAACATCCTTATTCAATTTTTTAACGAAATCGGCAGAGAACTCAAGAAATTCAAAATCGCCTTTGAAATTATGCAATTTGACGTTCAATTCGAATTCAGTACATGTCCAAACACCCTAATCCCGATTTTGAACGAAATCGGTACAGAACTCAAGAAATTCAAAAATTCCACCAAAATTATGCATTTTGTCATTAAATTCGAGTTCAGCGTACCCCTGAACTCCATTGTACACGATTTGATAGAAATCGTTTAAAAATTCTAGAAGTTCGAAGTGTCCCCTGAAAACATGTATTTCAATAATGTTATTATTATTACCTTAGTCGTTTTTTTTCTTCCAGGAAACAGGTCTCTTGTTTTGTATATTATACACATGTCTGCCTTTATTTTTTCCCATTTTGAATAAGTAAAAAGAAAACAATTTATTAAAAGACGATTTCAAATAAATTTAGTTGGAGAATAATAATGATTTAATTTCTGCTTACCCCGATCGAATAACACCGGTTTCCTCAGCGTTCCTAGTACTAATCAAATTAAATATCTCGTAGCCGCGTAGAAAATAATGACAGTAAATACATACGTGCTCTCGCCTTTGGAGTCAGCTCGTGAATGACCCGCTCTCGCGAAATCTCGTGACCAGCGCGCGGCGTAATTCTTTCGTATGGAATTTTATATGGCGCCATAGAATAAAATATTTCATAAAGTTCAAGTGACTAACAGTAGAAATGTAGGTACTTTGTAGTATTTCCAATTAACTCAATCGGTTGTTAATCTTTATTAAAGTGAGATTATGGAAGGATTTTTATTAAAACTGTTTGTAATATGCGTAGTTAACAAAACAGTGAAGGCACTTTTAGCGTTGTTCTTAATATTGCAGTACATATTTCATATAGAATGGAAAGCATTGCAGTTTAAGAATTGTCGCCATTCGGAACCTTAGACATTTTCCTAACCACTCGTATAGAATTTACAGATACATTATTTGTTATATTTCTAACGATAGCAACCCGCAAAGTGACGTTTAGCGCAATCTTTGAGTCTTCGCACTTAAGAATAAGTAAATTTCCATCCTTTATTAATTAATGTTATATTAAGATCATATGTTCGTTTATTAATCGAAAACCCTTTCTTTCTATATAATAAATAATTATTTTAAACACCCGTCCAAATTAGAATTTGGTGGGAGCAAACCAAATCATATAAATAAGTCGTCGCAGTGTGAATTAACCGCAGTTTTAAAATGGCCTTGAACGCCGAAGCAGCTGTCGCCATAATAAATACTAAAATGCTTGCAGAACTTCATAATAACAATATTAAATTTCACTTAAATTAAAAAAAATAGAGAAATGGAATTCTACGAATTAAACAAAAAAAACAATTAATAACAATTATAGAACTTAAATTCAGCCAAATTAAGTTAAAATTTCGCCAAAACTAAAAAAAATATAAAATTCCAACTTAATCAAAAAAAGAAAATGCGCACGTGAAGTCAAATGTTCCAAATGCAATGGTACCAACTTAACAATGTGTTTCGATGGGATGATTTTTTATGAACTCTTAAATAACGATTTATAAATTCTGTGTGTATTATTTTATTATTATACACAATAAAAGTTATATATTCATAATCGGCGATTATTCATCTATATGAATATATATTTTTAAAACCATTATATTTTTTACTGCAGTTCCATATAATGAAATGAAAAAATGTAATCATCATTCGATTTCATAGTATTTGATATATCCTATGTAATACCTATAATTAATGACTGAATTCACAGACATACTTAGTTCATAAACATGTGCATTTCAATTCTTAATAATTCCCAGACTAGACAGCCCATAAAAAATTGCACAAAGGCTAGCCGCGCATATTGTTGTTCAAGTCGGAAACCATTGTAAAGTACTACATCGTAAAGTAAGTACCTTTAAATACTATGTTAGAAAGTCGGCATCATCTTACAAAAGGACAACAATAAAACCTAAAGGGAAATGAGCCGCCCTTCGGAGAGGCTGCCAATAGAGGTCATAAAACCGACACACACAGTTACACCGAAAAATTCATAATTGCGGTGTGACCATTCGCCTGCGGCCGAATGAGACGGAACAAGGAAGAACTAGAACCCTACAGAGGGTGACAGGCAAGAGTGCCTTTGACGAGAAGACAGTTGGGTTGAAGCTTCCGCCCAGGTAGCCTATTGTACCTCGGAGAGGCTGCCCAGGTCCTCTGACGACAGTGAGTGTTACGCTTCCGTCCCAGAAGGAAGTACGAACTCCGCCCTTCGGAAATCTACTGCATGTAACCTCCCAGGCTCTGCACCGCGAGTTGGCTTGACACTTCCTTCCCAGAAGGAAGTTTGGTCTTCGCCCTTCTGTGATCTACTGTAGAAGTCGCCAGGCTCTGCACCGCAAGTCGACCCCCTCGCTTCCGCCCAGGAAGTTACTGATCTTCGCCCTTCGGAGATCAAACCCCGGAGACCGCCCAGGCCTCTGATCATCGCCGCGTTTGTATCTACTCCCGATCCGGAGGTACTTGGATACCTAGTTCGAACGCGAGAACTCTGCATACGCAGCTGCTCTCTGGACCCTGTGTAGCCAACAGTAGAGGGAAGTGCCTCTGAACCCTCATACCATATAATTCTCCCACCAAGTCACCTTGTGACTACGCTCGTAAAGACTTTTACGTAGCATAACTAAACTTTCCCGTATAATTAAGACAAGTGAATCTCTAATTTTAAGATTCAACTTTCCCGTATAATTAAGCCAAGTTAATCTGTAGCTTTAAGAATCAACTTTTCGTATAATTAAACCAAGTGAATCTCTAGTTTTAAGAGTTCAAACTTTCTAGGTAGATTTAAAAGAAGTAAATCGTTAATTTTAAGTACACATACTTTACAAGTAGATTTAAATACTTGCCTACCTAGTTTTAGAGAAATTTTGTGTTTAATTAAGATTAACTTTAGTTTACGACTAACCCCACGATTATCAAAATAAATGACTTGTTGTAAATACCTAAATTGCACTTCAGTTACTAACCATTTTGCGTTATTCCTATAATTATAAGCCACTGCATTAATTCGCGTTTTATCATATTTTTCTCATGTCCAAATAATGTAATTATTTTTCTGAAAACAATCGATCTTTAAAAATAGACATATCGATTATTAACATCACTATGGAATACTGCAAAGTGCATAGATAAAATATATTACAAAATCTGACGTTTTGTTTCAGTAGCCAACAGAGCCCCACCTCTCCGGAACGTTTTTGATCGTATTCGCCACAGTTTGCTTATCTCTATCATGACTATAATGTATATTTTAATGGAAATATTAAGGTTTAAGTATTCGTATGGGTCCGCACTATGGGGGAATGTATTTGTTTATGGTATTGGATATATCATTGACGCGTCAAAGATGGTGTGTATACAATTACTCAGTTTGTGATTAAAAATCATATCTTCCCCGCTGTGTTATTCGGTTCTGGGACTCGTCTATTCGACAAGGCGCCTCCAGGCATTCCCGTCCTGTGCTAATTCGGCGGCGTCCGTGCGTAGTAAGCTCAGCCTCCTCGCCCAGTCTCAGGATTTGCTATAACCTAACTTTGCCATGAGCAGCCCACTGGACATCTTCTCTCTGGAATCGCATTTAAAATATTCAGTGGAATTTGGTCTTCCGGCTTTCTTAACGCATGATCAAACTACCTCAATTGCGACTTTTCTGTGAAAAGTAGTGAGGATGCAAAAGTACCGTGCGTTGTAAATCTTAGATTTTATGGATGCATTGAATAATATCGTTAAAAATCTTGAGGGACATGTGTGATTGTTAACTCGTTAAATGAAAACACTATTTTTGTTAACACGTATATTTATTTATGATGATTGATACAAATTTTCTAACAAGGCTTGAATCTCTACTGTTTTTAATGAGGACTGTTGTTTACTGATAATTTCGATGGAAAAATGAATCTCGCAGTTGATGTTATTTATAACTTCGACATTTTAATCCTTAGAAAGGTACAATTGCTTGGATTTTTGAAACTGCCTATTTTTGGCTGCGTTTGCTGCACCGAAGTAAGACGTGTTATCGACTATGAGAGTGCAGCCACATCAATTAAATTATTTGAAACAAAGAATGAAAAATATTTCTATAAATACTAAACAGATACATTATTACTAATAGTTTATGCGCCCATATTTAGTGTATTGAATTTCCTAATTCAGCGGCAGCTGGTCCGCTGCATCTCGAGAATACAGAATGACAACACGTCTGTTTTGCGAAGAATCCATTTATTAACTGTTTTGGTTTGTGGTTATAGAATGCTTAAGTTAGGAAAGAATGCTGCCACATGATCAGTATATATTTTGAACAATTTTACCAAGGAGTGGGTGCTCAGGTCGAGTTTTTTGTATTTATTTTTATCATAAACCCATATGGAATTTTACATGGATTTTTAGAACAGTCTGAAATAATGCTCCTGTCAGACAGCGTAATTATATGCAAATGATTCATCAAATTTACATAATTTGTGTTTTAAATTAGAAGTCTGGGCGTTAAATTTATATACCAAATTATATTAGTTATTTGATGGTTTATCCTTAGTTAGGTAGTTATGGTTTACTAAAGAGGGAATGCACAGATTCCCCACCTTACTGCGCCACCGACTGGCCAGCTTCTGGAGCAGGACACCAAACTCAGCAAACTTCATTGTCGTTGCAGTGATTTGGCGACCTTTTTGAATCATATTTAAAGTATTTAGTTTGAAACGTTCCGCATGCAAGCAATTGTGTGATAGTACAATGTCAACTCCTGCTGGAATAAACAGTGAACTAAAATTAAAACCGTTAGTGGGTGTGCTGACAAATTCGCCAATGTTTCCAGCCAAGTATTGTGGGTACAATTCGTCTGCTAGTTAAGTCCTCAATTATTGCACAAGGAACATCTTCTGCGTATAATTACGATAGTAGGAGTTTTTCATATATCATCAGGTTATTCCTAATCCGGGAATGTGTGTTTTTGTTTTTTCAAAGTTTGACTTTTTTCGCTTTCAGATCGACTAAATGATGTTCCCATACAACAAAGGACGATGCTTTAAAAAAAATGTTCTGCTAGCAATGACAATCCATAAGTTCAATATTTAGTTATTGATGCGGTTGTTCAAACATGGAAATCATTAGTCATGTCATTGGCGTGACTTCACCCGAAGAACTCGCGTTTGGTAATATTGTTAACAACAATACTCAAGAACTCGCAGTTGACTATTCCAACGCGGGACGCATCAACGTAGACATTTGCGCAATTAAATCAGCGCAAATTTCAATCAATACTACTTCAAACGTTGATATCGTCAACACAGATGCTTGCAGTAAAATGGTGGAGTGTAAAAAAATAAATAATTCCAACTTTGACACTTCTGCCGTCACAAATAATCAAAATACAAGTGACAGATCAAACGCAGAGGTGTTGATTCTAGGTATTCGCGCGATCACAGATGCAGAAGATCATGCAGATGAAAGCGAAAACACGGAAAATGTCAGTTCTGACACTTGCACAATCACACCTGAAAAACTCGCTGTTGAAAGTGAAATCATGGAATGTGTCAACTCTGACACAGCACATGAACGAAATATGATCGGTACTACAAATATGGTTAAGCTCAGTAAGGTTGTTGGCTCCACCGCAAATGAAGAACGTGTAACTGAAAGTTCAAACATTGAAAATGTCCGCGCTATCATATCTGATCAATTTGTAGTTGGCGCCGAAATTATTGAAAGTACCAACTCTAGTATCTTCGCCATCGCAGATAACCAACTTGCAATTGATAGTCCAAACACGGTCATGTTTATTCCAGACCCAATTAAAAGGGTAAACATGGAACATGTCAGTTCCGGTACTTGCGAAATCACGTCTGACCAATTTTCAGATGACGGTTCAGGCACATATATTTTCAATGTAGATATTTGCGCCGACGCATCTGAAGAATATGAAGATATCAGTCCCGATACTACTGCTAGCGCACGTAAACAATTTGCAGTTGTTGACAGTTCAGACATAGATATTTTCAATGCCGATATTTGCGCTTCCACATCCGAAGAATACGTAAATGATAATACAAACATAGAAATTGTAAATGCCGAAACTGGCGTCATCACACCGAACCTGTTTGCAATTCACACTAAAAACATGGAAAACATGAATTTTGATACTTACGATGTCACACACAAACAAAATATGATCGATAATTCAAACATAGATATTTTTAACAGTGAAATATCCGCAACACAACAACACGCAATTGAAAGATCAAACATGAAAGGTGTCAGTCCTGATTTTTGCAGCACAGCTGAACAGCTTTTACTTGACAGCGCAAACATAGAGATTGTCAACTTAGGTCTATGCACAATCACGCCAGAGCAACTTGCAATCATTGATTTGAACTCAAACTTAGAGATTTTGAACAGCGATACTTGCGATCCACCAGACGAGTTTGCCCTTGACGTTATTTCAGACGTGGAAAATATACCGACCAATCCCAAAACCCCTGGAGAAGATACCCCAATGCGCTATACCCAAGTATATCTCATCGATTATCCTGATTTAGAGAAGATTGACTCGCAATATCCTCAGACGATAGACGTGCAAGAAGAACTATTGAAGGCTTTTTCGATCCCGAGTTCTTCCAATGTAGAGTCAGAATTTTTGGCGTTGGAAGAGCCACAAGCCAGCGGAGCAACCCTTTTAGAATATGCTCAAAACATCGAGAACCAAGATGAACTGCAATTTGTTGTTCACCCTGTTCCTGGACCTTCTGCAAGCGAATCTGAAGCGACGAACGAGATCGAAAGAGAAGCACTCTTAGAATATTCTCTTGATATCGTGAACAACCGAGAAGAAGTACTATCGAACCTTGCAGTCTCTAATACTACTGTAGAACCAGTACTAGCTGCTATGAACGAAGAGGAGAACGGTGATACGCTTTTGAAATATTATCAAAACATTGAAGACCAACTTCAGTTTTCGGATTTTGAAGACCCAAATTCTTCCATTGACGAATCAGAGTTTCTGGCTTTGAGCGAGAGGGAAGACAATGCAACACTCAATTCAGAAATACCCATAGACCTTGCTGATATCAGGATGGAAAGCTTGATAGGCTCAAAAGTTGATAAACCTCCAGGTAATGGGTTTTTATTAGTAGTTGTATCCATTAACTTCACCTTTACCACTCTAATGTAACTGTCAACATCTGTAGTCGAGCGGTTAAGATTCTTGACTGCGAATTCAGAGGTCGCGGGATCGAAATCTTCCGTGCGAATAGTATATTTGCGTAACAAGGAACTCCAGTACATTTAAAAAATAATGATTGCATTCTCACTTAAACACCAGTATATAATTTATTTTTTCTAAAGTTACTCTTCATAGTTAAAGCCCGCCAAAATGCTACAAATCTATCGCCCGTCGGTTTTTAACAGTTTTGAGGTTGAATGTCGAAAGAAGGATGAGCTTTACCATACGTAATTTTATATTATATTCATAGTAAACCATTACTAAACAGTATTAGTATTGTTATTATTGATTTATTCTGTAATAAAATTTTGAATTTTTCTGACCGTCGTTTAGTGACTAAAAGCACCTCAAGGGCGCTTCTATCTATGTTTATAAATATCAGTATTCCGGGCGGTGTTTGTTTGTTTTGTAAACAAATCTATAGTCAATCTATTTTGGCCGGTCAGTGACTGAGTTGGCATCGCGTTTGGGTCTCACCCAGGCGTAGTGAGTTCAATTCCTCGGCTGGCTAAGCCCTCGATAACGACATAAGCAAGATCTTTCTCTTACTGTAATAGTACTAGGAGATTTCCAAATATTGTCACGTTATTCGTAACCAGGGAATATTTGTCTTTATTTAAAAAAAAAGTTTTATTCCGAGCTTAATGAAATTTTTCAAACTTGACTGAATCTAGAAAAATGTTACGGACTACATTAGATTTCGTAAAAACCACCCCCATCCCCCTTCCCAACCCCTTAAAGCAGAATGTTGGTACTTAATAAAATGTTCACGTTCAAAATAAGAGGAAATTTACTGGGTATTGATAAGGGTAGTGGTAATACATCACAACCTTAAAATTTTCCTCCAAACCATTAGTAACGCCGGGTATTTTAGCTAGTTTAATATAAATGTAAAGTTTGTGTTTTTATTCCTTTATTTTATGTTTATTTATGTCAGTTATGATCGATAATGCTAATGGACCATTTACTATTTTCAGATAAAAGCGTAAAGGTTCCCACCGTTCCAAAAGACAAGCCGTTCTTGTGTTCCGTGTGTGGTTACCAGTCCTCGTTCAAGCGAAGGTATACTGTCCATATGCGAACTCATACCGGAGAGAAACCTTTCTCCTGCCAGAAATGCGGATACAAGTGTTCAGACACAGGCACCCTTAGTAAACACATGCGAACACACAGCAAGGACAAGCAGCTAAAGTGTAAAGACTGCTCGTATACTTGCACGGAAAAATCCAATCTAACGAAACATATTTTGCGGCATAAAGGCGTCAAACCGTTTAAGTGTCCAGACTGTCAGTTCACCAGCGCTCAGAGCTCCGACCTAAAAAGGCATGTCCTCGTTCACGAAGGAGAAAAACCGCTGACTTGTATCAGTTGCAACGTGCTATGTCCGGACAAGGAAACTTTAAAGCTTCATTTTTTGACGCACGAAGAAACGTTTTCTTGTAGCGAGTGCTCGTATTCTAATACGCGATTGGAGCACCTTAGGAGGCATATGATCTCGCATAAAGGCGGAGAACTATACACGTGTTTTTACTGCCAGCAGCCTTTTATTACCAATCTCCAGCTTGAAGTTCACATGCGGACTCACAGTACGCATAAACCGTTTTCGTGTTCTGAATGCCGATTTTCCTGTACGCTCAAGTCCACGTTGATAAAACATAGACTGACTCATGTGGCCAAAAAATATCAACCCACTTTCACACTCTGGGTCTCAGACGCGGTAAATGAATGAATTATACTAACTAATTAGCCATCATGCATCACGCGGGTAGGCATAGAGGATGTACCGCCATTTCATTATTTGATTGACTTAATCGTACCGTGTTGTCTACCTCGGGTGTCTTCCACTTCTTTTACCACTCACATTCTTATCATATATTCTCTCTACACTTGCGATTCATCTTGTAATTTTGTTTCATCACGTCGGGGTTACCAATGTAGTTATTACAAAATAGGGACTTCTTATAACCAAAGACGATAATTTTATTTGTACACTGTAACAATCTATTAAGGCGATCCACTGGCTAAAATTTTAACGAAATCACGCGCTCCGTATGCAGGTGGCGGCAGGGTTGAAAATCCCGCTGTACATCGGCCGCATGTTTCGATTTCCGCAAAAAAAACATCACCAAAATGCGTGTTTTATTCTATTCTGTAAAGCTCACACATATTAAAAATTCTTACGGTCATATTCTAAGAAACTTAATTTACCACAATGAACAAATAAATATGGGAAAGGGTGTTCATAAGTAGGAGATTTTGCGCTTTAAACATTTTTTTAATGTCTAATACTTTATTTTTTTCTAAGCTTATAAAAAGACATGCCAAGGTGTGATCTACTTGCAGTATTTAATATATTATTATATTATATTTCTAGGCCATCAAATTCTCAAACCGAAAACACACGATTTTGCATTACTTCCCATTGCATCTCCTTAAATATTATAATACTTACAGGGGAAGCAAGCTGTGTAACCCAGAACGTTATGAAACAAAATCTAACATAAATCGCATCAGTTCACAGCTGATCTTTCAAATATTGCCAGGAGTTGAATGTGGCCCGAGTATAAATATAATTTATCCTGATTATAGTTCTTCGCTACACACTCTTTTCTTCGTTCAACCGTTCTACGCACCCTATACATCTTACCGTTCCGTTCTTAATCTTCATTACGCCTCAGGGATCTTATTTCTACTTCATTTTAGAGTTGCTTGCCTGTGATTCGGCAACAATTTGTTATTATTGTTTTTTTTTCACTTTTCCTTTTTGGTTTCGTTTTTGCACGTGTAATCTATATTTTCACCTGTACATTGTTGGCAAGTTATAGATTACACATTAGATTTAGGTTGATTTTCATATAATATTTGTACTTTTTCTCGGTTTTGAGTGATCGAGTTTGCGATCAGTTTCGATGGGTTCTGGAAAATTATTAATTTTGGCAGGCGGTATGTTTTGGCAACTTAAATACATAATTATTGTCTACCCACCTCCCTCCTCCCCAATTCGATTCTCTTTACCATAAGAAGGAGATAGTGCCAAAATCAGTTCGATTTCAAACTGCTCAACGCGCAGGAGCAACGCCGCGATACGAGCAACTGGCCAATTCGGGAGTGCATTCAAGTTTAATTGAGGTGAATCGACTGCTAGAGGATATCCACGATCAGGGGTAGGCCTATTCAATTTCTGTGGCATCCTCCTGTTTCTTTTAGTCCTTCCCATCAATTTTTCTCACCTGTTTCTCGAGCCAGGTTATATTCGCCGCCAACCCAGAATTGGAATTCTTCAGCTGTCGAAACAGTATACTTTTCATCCTTCCCTTGCCAGTTCCATGCCTCACTGCCATATATATCAGGATTGGTATCAGCACTCCATTGTAGAATGCTGACTTTGCTTGTTTCAAACACATTAATAATTTATTTGTTTCGGAATGTGGGGTGGATGTCATCCCACTCGCCACGTGATATGTATTTCCAATTGTATATAATAACTACAATCTAAACACTTTTATGTAATGTCCCCATATAAAAGATAATCCCGAAAATTTTGATCAATGCCGAATTGAAAGAAAACTTTTTCTTGCCAATTACATCAGACATTTCGACTCCAAGATCCCAGAAAAGCAAAAAAAAAACGGTATTTGAAAATGTTCATGAATTTCGGCAGAAGTAATCATGTAAAAACGTTGACTTGTAAATTCCCATGTCTATGTAAAGGTCATGTATTTAAAAAATAAATTTAAATGTGACTTATTGTAAATCTATATATATATTTATATATATATATGAAATCGATGTATTTAAAATACCAAATAGATTTATTGAACTGTGACCTATGGTAAGTTTCCGTATTAACGTAAAATCGATGTATTTTAAATACAAATTATGATATTGAACTGTGACTTCTTGTAAATTTCTGTATGTATATTGTGTGAGGTCGGTGGATTTAAAATGCATATTCTGATATTGAACTGTGACTTGTACATTTCCATTATATATGTCGAGATGTATTTAAAATACAAATTGATATATTGAACTGTGACCTTTCGTAAATACATATATGCTATCGATGTATGTAGGCATTTAAAATACAAATTAATACATCTGATGAACTGTGACTTCTTGTAAATTTTCACTTATATGTCTTGAGTCGGTGTATTTAAAATTATTTTGTTTAAACCACTGTTTAATAAATAAATATGTATAAAAATTTATACTATTTAAATTCTAATGATGCCACAAAGTGAATTTGCATTTATGGAAGAAATATGAATTAATAAATTGAACTGTGACTTTTTGTAAATTTCCGTATTTATTTACAAATTATGATATTGCCTTGTGACTTACTGTAAATTTCGTATACGTATGTAAAATCGATGTATTTAAAATACAAATTATGATGTTGAACTGTGACTTCTTGCAAATTTCAGTATAAATGTGAGGTGGTATTAAAAATCAAATTAATGTATTGAACAATGACTTATTGCATATTTCTGTATATGTATGTAGGCAATATCAGTGTCAAGTCGGTGTATTTAAAGAATAAACAAATAATTTAAGTTATCGATCTGTTGTGACTTCTTGTAAATTTTCGTATGTATTATGTTAAATCAGTGTATTTAAAATACAAATAAACTTTCTAAGAAAAGGAATAATTTTAGCAATTCATTAATAATTCGGATAAATAAAAAATCTATGTTGAACTGGTATTTTACTTCCCAGCAATGCAAAGGCAAACAAAACTGTTTTTTTTTTAATAATTAAATTCGTTGTCGAGTTATGAATAACATGACGACATTTGAAAAACTCCTACTACCTACCATCGTTATAAGAGTAAAATATTGCTTGTGGAATGATGAAGGCCTTAGATAGCAGACAATGAAGAACTCCAGTGAAAAATGTAATGGATTTAAAAATATGTATTCATATAAATCAGCAAACGCCAATTGTGAATGTATATTTTTTATTATTTATAATTAATTATAGGTAGAATTTATAAATAATTATTTAAAAGTGAAAAAAAATAATCATATCAAACCACCTTGTTATGTTGGTACCATTGCATTTGTAACATCTGACGTCACGTGTGCATTCTGTTTTTGGATTAGTATGGAATTTTTTTGATTTTTCATTTCGTTTTGTATTTTTTTTAGTTTTGGAGAAATTTAACATTAATTTGGGTGACTAAGCTCTATAATTGCTGTTCAATATAAAGAAAACTATTATTAGTGAAATAAATTAGAGTATTCATGAGCAAACCAATTATCAATATGGATATTGTGATAATATTAATGCTCAATTTTATTATTATTCTTTGAGTTAAATTTTCTAAAGAGGTACATAATTTTATTACTTATGTTTCGTTATGGTTTACGATGAATAGAATATAAAATGATGTATGGTAAAGTTCATCCTTGTTTTGACATTCTAACCTCAAAACTGATAAAAAAACGACCGGCCATAGATTTGAAGCGTTTTTGTTGGCTTTGAAAAATTGAAAATTATTTTAACTATGAAAACTAACTTTTGAAATAAAACGTTTGAAGGTCAATTAAAATGATAATTTTTTTTGTTTTTCAAATTGGACCGGAGTTCCTTATTATGCCCACGTGAGCCATTTTGGTGGGGACCCGACGCAACTGTCCACACGGCTAGTAAGTGGTTAATTATGTTGTTTTACCTTTTGAGTAATGACAATTAGCTGTTATGTGTATAAAAATTACAACCAAATATTTAAAAAATAAATTAAGGGACCAATCCGTGAGAATAGTAAAATGGTTCTATCAAAACTAGAAATGCGGGTATCTTAATCTATAAAATATATTAAGAAGTATTCATTCGAATCTAAAGTTAAAACAAATTTAATAATAGCTATTACCATTTATTTTTAAAAAGTTTTGCGGCTGTCGTGTTTCGCATGACCGCTGCTCAGCCTTTTTTTAGTGCCTTCGCAAGGCGAACCTCGTAATAATAGTTACCTGGAAGATTTTTTTTTAAATAAACCTATTCTGTAATGTATATAATAATACGTATTCGTAAAAAGCATTTACTTTGTGACTTGCCACAGTTATAATACTAATGCATACGTTTGTTTGGAACCACTTAGATTTGACATAATATAACCGGTCGAGATTATTATATTAAATTGAAGTGGATCAAAACAAATGTCTGCATTTGTATTATATATAATAATAGTCGTTATTAATTTTTTTTCAATTTCGTTTAAAAAACATATAGGTAATACGACTAAAGACGAATATACCCTACTTATAATATAAACTAACTGACCATCACCTAGTCCTTGAGAGAGGATGGATAGCCACGTAACTGTGTCTTGGCACACAATCGTTGCTTCATAGACATTCATACATCGTCCCATATACACTCTTTTATTATTCCAACGCTTGCTTAACATAACCCTAAATAATTGATTGGTTTACTTGTCTATAATGTCTTTCTAAAACGCCCACAACTTCTTCCATTCACTTGCGGGTCATACATTCCTCCGACACTCCGTTCTCCGTCCATTCGTTCTATATCCCCAAACAATCTAAGCATCCATTTCCTAATGTTATGTACCTACTCCTCGTATTCCTAGCTATATTGTTATATTTTATTTTATTTATTTATTTATTTATTTCATCAAATTTAAATATGACAACAAAACATTAGACACTCATCTCCCTAGGACAGGCCTGTGTTGAGATGAGCGGCTTTACAATTTAATAATGATAAGTAAATACTAATAAGTAAATAATAATACATGAATAAAGAGTGGTAAATATTAATAAGTAAATGATAGTAAATATTAATAAGTAAATAATAGTAAATATTAATAAGTAAATATTAGTAGTAATAAGTAAATATTAGTAGTAAACTTGACAGCCCAATACGTCATCCAGATTTAAAGCTATTTTAACATACGTGCCGTCTCCAAAAATGTAGCTGCAACCTTTTTAATTGCGTGCTTGCGAGATGCTCTCTTGTTATGAAAAATAAATTGATTATTGATATTTCTAGCAGCCTGAAAAATATTTTCTTATATCATTTTATTGTCTTACGGCTAACCGCTGCTAATCGTAGAATTCGGTATACGTTGTCCACACTCCCCATGTTCGTAGTCCACAACAGCTTCAGGTTTGTGTTTTTTTTCCGGTAGTGTAGTCAATTTTTTTTGTTTCAACCATATTATTGCCATGTATATTTGTCAACATCACAGTATTCCGTTTATCCCGCCATTTCAGTGCCATTAATTTTTCAGAATTATGCGATATTACATCCTTTTTTTTTCATTTTTCTATTAAATTTTTGGCATTTGCTTCAGATTGGTTCTTGCTGTCCCACAAGCATCTGTTTTGTTTTCGAAAAGCCAATCAAACAAAGCAGGTGAAGCTGGTGAAGTATACCAATTATCCACATACAGACGATGACCACGCCCAAGATAATCTTTTAGCAAAGTCATAACCACAGATCCCGATATTCCAACATTGGGGTGGCTTTGAATGTCTAATTCACAACCAATATAAATGATTAAATCCAATGCATATTCCGTTTTTAGATCACACACAACACACAAACATTGCCAAATCTGTGTCTCTTAGAAGGTATGTAAATTTTAAAAGAGAGCCCTCCTTTCCACAGTACCAAACTTTCACCAATTTACAAATTTTGGTAAGAATAAAAGGTATCCTTCATTATCTTTCCCAATGGGTCTAAAATGCTCCTAATGTTGAAAAGTCTATCACTGTTGCGCATTGACTTGCAAAATGGAGATTCCTCAAGATAAGTAAAGAGCGATCTTGGAAAAATATTTTTTTGAAAAAAGCCGTCTCTATTATGGGGTTATTGGTCCAATATTTCTTTATGATTTTTTTCCAACCAGCTCGTCAGAATTATAGTGTATAGAAATACGTATATTTCTTCCTCATTTTTTTAATTTTTGACGATGCGAATAAATTTTGAAGATTTCGCGTAAATGTTCGTTTCGGAAACAATTGTATTAATAATATCTTTATTAAAAAACAGTTGAAAAAGTTGTATTTCAAGGTATTCGTCCTCCAAATTAATGCGGGTTTTTATTCCGGACTGGAAAACATCGAAGCTATGCAGTGTTGGAATGAAATTTGTGTCATCCCCTACCCTCGCTTCTTACCGTCTCCCTTTAGACCCTGGTTGGATTTCTACTATAACCGGTTCCTCATCATCAGAAGAGGAATCATAGGAGAATATTGATCGGTCATCGATGGTTTCAATATTTTCGTCTTCATTATCACTACTCTTCAAAATATTGGCGATTTCATCATCTCTTAAATTCATTTTTATGGTAGGCTTTCGATCACAAAAATCAAAAACTAAAATTCTCACTAACAAACACAAAACAAGAACTATAATGAAAAAAAGTATTTGTTTTGCAATGCAAAAGATTTAAAAAAAAAAGTAACTTTTATATTGATTTACACACGGCTCTGTCACAAGAAAGGTTAGAAGTTTGAAAACTCCGAAAATAATACGTAATACAGAATAAAGAAACTAGCAATGAACACATTATCGTTTTAAAACACACAACATACATTAAACGCAAACTCTAAAGCACAGATAAACGAACAAATTATTAAAAATCCATTAGAAAAACATCGAAACACATGCGCGCCAAAATCGACAGTTCAACATTTCTGCATTGTAGGCGTGGCGTAATCCAAAATAAAGAACAGTCAAAATCACGCTCGATAATGAAGTTACACGAGTATGATTAAAAACGATGAAAAGTTACAGTAATAGGTTTATAGATGGCAATACAATGAATATATACAGCAAAGAAGCGGCAAATTTCAGTATGCGATGCTAGACACGAATGGACGTCCATACTCTTTGGCGAAAGCGCGTGTGGACGTTCATTCCCGTCCATACTCCCGGAAAGGTTAAAAATGGTTTTACACGTTTTTAGACGTTTTATTGTATTTTTGGACGATTTAAGTTATTTGAAGGTGGTTTTAAACGTTTTAGAACGTTTTTGACGGTTTTGAACGATTTTAATAATTTTAGAATGTTTTTTACGTATATAGATGTTTCTAAGGTTTTTGGACGTTTTTAGACGTTTTTGGAAGTTTTTGACGTTTTGGGAGGAGTTTAGTGATTTTAAATTTTTTTTGGGCGTTTATAAAAGTTTTGGACATTTTAGGGTTTTTAAACGATTTGGACGTTTTTGGAGGATTTTCTTCATTTTAAGACGTTTACAGACGTTTTTAGTCATTTTTGACGTGATTAGATGACTTCTGTCATTTTTGGGCGTTTTTTGACGTATTTTGACGTTGCTGGCGTTTTTGGACGATTTTAGTCATTTATGGTTGTTTTTAGACGTGTTTAGACGTTTTACACGTTTTAGGACGTTTTAGACGTTTTTGGACGATTTTAATCATTTTTAATTTTTTGTCGGGGTTTTAAACGTTTTGTACGTTTTTGGACTTTTTCAACGTTTTTGGACGATTTTAGTCATATTAGATGGTTTGACACGTTTTAGGACGTTTTTGACGTTTTTATAGATTTAAAGACGAGTTTGATGTTTTTAGTTAATTTAGGTTTTTTTTTATACGTTTTTAAAAGTTTCTAAGATTTGTAGACATTTTTAGACGTTTTTGGAAGTTTTTGAAGTGTTTGGACGATTTTAGTAATTTTAGGATTTTTTGCAGGTTTTTAAACGTTTTGGACGATTTTGGACGTTTTAGGACGATTTCCTACATTTTAAGACCGAAGAATCGTTCGCCTTTTACGCCTATTGGTAAGTCGGCGCCAGTCAGAGTTAGCCGAGGTGAAGGCTTCGACTCTAGGTTCAGTATCAGTTACTGCTGCATTTACATTTGAAAGTACGGTCCTAGCTGCATCGATGAAAAAGGCGGCGCGGGGGGAATCGTAATGAGGCGTATTTTTTGCTTTCGATTGACCGGATACCGGCCTCTTCCCCTTGTCTACGGTCACAAAAGCGGCCTCAGAAACGATTGCTACAAATACCTTCACGTCCTTAGACGTTTGGGAGCGGGTAACTCTGGACGAAGCGGGTTTATTTAATTCCACTGAGGTAATAGAAGCCGCAATCGAGCGATCGACGGGGGGCAGCGGGGGGGTTCCAGTTGCAGCGACATCGATGGAAGCGGGCGGGAGCGGTGGTACGTGCAGAGGCCCGGGTAACAGACCAGAGTTCGATACACTACAGGTACACGCGTGACACTTTATCTACTTTTTTTAATAATAACTCAAAGGAAGGGCGGTTAACATATTTATAAAAATTTGGGTTATTAAAACTATAGTATTTTATGGGTTATATGGGTTGAATGAATAAAATCGACAAAATATTCAATTTTAACTGTGGATAAGAAAATCAAAAATTAGAAAATTTTCGCCTGCGGCCCATTCTTTGTTTTCTTTATATTCATGAATATATATATAATACATATCCCATTTCCAGTTGTTGTGATTCATCAAAATCGAAAGAAGCTATTGGTTCTACTGTAGGCTAAGTAATTAACTAACCATCACGCCGTTTCCCCGCAGGGGTAGGTAGAGAGGACGGACCACCAAACAACTCAATCTTGGCATACACTTCATGCTTCATTCACTTTCATACAACGTCTCATACATTCTCTTCTGTTATTCCGACTTCTGACATGGCCCGACTCAAGTATTTGATTCACTTGATAGTGCCATGTCTTCCTCGGACGTCCACGGCTTGTTCTTCCATTCACATTCGCGTCATATATTCTCCTTACTCTCCTCTCTTCGTTCATTTGCTCTACATTCCCAAACCATCTAAGCGTCCCTTGTTTAATCTTGCTCACTACGCTTGCATCAGCCTTACATTCTTCACGAATCTCAACATTTTTCACACCGTCATACATGGTTTTACCACACATTCGTCTCAGAGATCACGTTTCTAGAGCATTCAGTGTACTTTCATTCTTCCTTTGCCAGTTCCATGCCTCACTGCACAGGGTTGGTATCTACACTAGATTGTGGACTGCTAGCTTCGCTTCGTTGGCTAACTTTTTGTTTGCGCCAACCGCATTCAGTCCTCCCTTCCTGCATTCACCCTTCTTTCAATATCCCTGTCAGTCTTTCCATCTCTCGTAAATATACTTCCAAATACACAAACTCATCGACCTGCTCCAAGTATTCATCATTCACAACTATATTGCACACTGTTTTCGTACTCTCTCTTTCAAACACCGTGAATTTAGACTTACTTACATTCATCATTAGCTCATTCTTCATGCATACTCCGTTCATCCTAGATACGAGAACCTGTAGATCTTCCATACTGTTAGCAAACAGCACCGCATCATCTGCATACAACAGGCAACATTCTTGCAGACTACTTATTTTCGCGCCCAAGCCCACCTCTTTCAATTCTTGCATACAATTATCCATGTATAGATTGAATAACCATGGTGACATTACGCAGCCTTGCTTAACACCTTTTGTGATGTCAAACCACCCCGTAAAATCACCGTTTGCCCTTAGACATGCAACACTTCCCTCGTACAGAGATGTGATTGCCTGTATAAGATTTGTATTCACTCCATAATTGGACAACACCTTCCATAACTTTTTTCTGTCAACCTCGGTCGAATGCTTTTTTTAGATCTACAAAAGCATAGAAAAGTTTCTGGTTTTTTGCCCGAAACTTCTCTGTGAGCATATGCAAGGAGAAAATTTGATCCATGCACCCCCTTCCATTCATAAATGCACCTTGCACATCCCATATTTTATCCTTTGTTTTCATATGTACCCTTTCAATCAATATCCTACCATACAGCTTTCCAGCTGAACTTAGCAGGCTAATAGCCCTGTGATTTCTACATTCCATGCGTGACCGTTTACCTTTGTATAGAGGCTTGATCACACTTCTCCAATGCAATGGGGTGTAACCCTCCTCTAAACACTGGTTAAGAAGTTTGCATAAATGTGTGAGAATTATACGGCTATCTTATTTAAAGTATTCAGCCGCAATATTGTCGAAACGAACAGCCTTACCATTGTTCATACATTTAATTGATCTTTTAATTTCATGCATGCTGATTTTGGGAACATTCACCCCATCGTCATTCATCCCTGACTCGCCACTGGAATCACTATCAGTCGGGTTGCTTTCGAAGACCTCTTCAAAGTATTTCATCCGTCTCTCTTTTATTTTTTTCTCATTCGTCTACATATTTCCATCTTTCGGTTTCATCACTTTCACACTTCCGCTTTCTGGACCATTCCGGGACCTTTTGACCTCCTTCAAAAATAGTTTAATGTTTTTTTGGAAGTGGTTTGTAATTTTGATCCCCTCTTCCTCTTCCAGGCGTTTCTTTCGTTCTTTCACTCCAGCACGAACCCTTTTCTTGCATCCTTTGTAAACTTCTTTCTCTCTATCCCTCCCTTCGGTTAATGCACTACCAGTCGCTATCAGATTTTATTCTTTCTTATCGCTTTTTTCGACTATGGGCTATAAAAACAGAATTTTAAAAATTGTTACCTGCGGCGCATTCCGCCGTTCGTGACTAATATAATAAAATTAATTTGCCACTCCTTTCAGCCTCGTAACAATTAGGGTATGTTGCAAATGATAAAAATCGACAAAAAATGTGAACTTTTCACCTGCGGCGTACTCTTCCAGGTCTTCAATTATGATTCAATCTATAGCCCCATAGACTTGCAAAATACAATAATTAAGGATGCTATATAGTTCCATTTCTCCGGGCAATTAGAAATAATGAAATTTTAATTTTTTTTTGTTTAATTTTCAAAATATTTCTAAATCTCTTTAAAATATTTATATAAGAAGTGGTACACAAAAATATATGCTAAATCTCTATTGTGTTTTTAAGAGGAACTGGGTTTGCAAATAACCGATAACTGGTATTCGTAGACCCAGTTCCTACCGTATATAAACAGGTCAGGTAATAAAATAAAAAGTGGAAAAGGGTTTTTAAAATTGTTTTATTAAATCATTATCTACCACCATTATTGTTTTTTCAGTGCGTGGGATTTAGTGTGAGAAACCAACGCACTCTTGTGACGGCAAACGTACGGGCATTGCGAACATGAGAATGGTTTCTCTCCAGAGTGGATTCTGCTGTGAGAAGCCAAATCACTTTGCCGCGTGCACCTGTACTTGCATTTCGAACACGAGAATGCCTTCTCTCCAGAATGCGTTCTTGCGTGAGAAACTAAATCATTCTTACGCGTGAACTTGTACGGACATTGCGCGCACAGAAATGGTTTATCCCCGTAGTGGTTCCTTATATGAGTCGCCAGTGCATTTTCCTGGCTACAGACGTAAGAGCATTCCGGACATGCGAACGGTTTTTGTCCAGTGTGAGTGCGAATGTGATAAACCAATGCACTTTTCTGACTGCAAATATAAGTGCAGTTTGGACACGAGAATGGTTTCTCTTTAGTGTGCGTTCTAATATGACGCTCTACGTCACACTTCCGACTGCTCCCGTAAGGGCACTCTGAACACAAGAATGGTTTTTCTCCACAGGTTTTAATGATATGAGCCTCCATGGCAGTTTCCACGTTTGCGAAAATATGTTGTATTAGTGTGATCCCAGTATAAGGAAAAATGGGAAACAAATAGCGGGGGAAAGTAACACAAATGTCGCAATGGGCAACGATCTACAAATTTTATTTTTGATTTATTGGAACGTTTTCTTTTCACGTTATTGCCTATACAGCAATTGTACGTACGTACATTTGAATCATGTATGAGAGAGTGCATTCCAGGGTCCAAGCTGCCGAAATTAGATTTTTAAGAGAGGCTGCCTATGACTTACATAATTGAATCGAATGAGAAGTTCGACGATCCGAAATATGCTTAACATAGCACCCCTGCTCTCTCCATTAAAAAGCCGCACAAGGTAGCTTGGAAATGTACTTGGAATGAAAAAACACTTTTGCTTAAAATACTGTTTGGTAAAATAACTCGAGAGGCTGGGTCCGCTGTGAACGGAGGCCGGTGAAATACTTCAAGTCAGGTATTTGCACGCCTTTGTGAGGTGATTGGTCCCCAACAGAATATGACAAGGGGAAGGAAATGCGACGAGATTAATTCATTCTCTTCCGGTTGACAGTTCGTCAATGCGAATGATATATAATTTGAAAAATAACATACACATAATAAAACAGCTCACAAGTAAACGCAATGTTAAAAACGTGGTTTTGTTTGTTTGTAATATCATTGAGTGTGATTGCTTGTAATCTCTTGTGCGCGACAGAATATAAACAACTTTATTTTTTGTTTCTTGGGTTAAACACAACAATACTATTGCACTTTTTAAAAACGTGAATATGATGCCACAAAATTAAGTTAACAATATAATTATTGTTTCGAATACCGGCATCAAGACACAAAACGTCAGTTTCTCACCCGTAGATATATGTTCTCACCCATAGATAAATTATTATATAGATTAATGAGTTTAAGTTCGGAACATTTTACGTAGGTTTCGTTTTTATTATGAAGTAGCGATGGGCTGAATCGATTAATGATCGATCATAAAATCAATTATTTTAACAATCGAAATTTTACGAAACACTTTTTTTTTCTATTTGGAAAACCAAAGTTTTCAATAATTATTATTTATGGTAAATATATTTAAAAAAATGAACTAATATTGGATTTTCACTTAATCATTTAAATTATTCAATTAAAAAAGAAAAGTTACAAGGTTAGTCTATGAGGTAAGGATGGTTGATAGGAGGGGAAGGGAAAGGATATATAGTCTTTGTAGAGTGATATATTGTATTGTGTGAATGTTATTTAGTGATTGTAGGTTTGGAATTATAAGGTTCTGAGTGGAATAAGTCGAAATGTCGAAATCGTTGTATGGAGTAGGTTTAGTGTGTGGATTTGTCTAGTGGTGGATACATACATATGGATGGTGATCGCCCCCCCCCCCCTTGCGGAAGAATAGGCTCAGAGAATTCATAACTTAGGGAAGATAACCATAATTGTAACCCATTATTTGGTTGAAAATACAATATTTGGTGTCTCCCCTAACTGAAATACCTGTTTCGCATATTAAGTATTAGTTTTAATATGCGTGAGTTCTATACTAATGTAACAAATAACCTTCTATTATAATCAGTTTTTTTCATAACTAGCTTTATTTGATGTTAAAACGAAATGGCAATACTGTTAATTGTCAAAATATCTCAAAGTGCATGTACGTAGATCTCATGATGGCAGAACATTTAAGAACGTACCGTTGGTAGACGTACAAAGTAAAAATGGGGGGCGAACTCTCGGAGACTTTTCAGGTACTGGGGTCAGGTCCGTAAGCACAGAAGAGACGTATACTGGAGCTCAGATGCGTCCACAGAAACACCATTTTTCGCAAAAACGATGACCAGAAACAGATTTCGTCAAATATTTATTTATGGACCAATTACACAAAATACATAACACGAAATGAAATAAACAAGAGCTACGGAAAAAGAACAGCACATACATAATACAAGAATGAAGCAATGACAAAAAGAGGACAAAATATACATTTGAGAGAACATTCAAGTCAAAGCCTGAACATGGTTTTAGTATAGTCCATGATTTAGAGTTCTAATTTCGTAAAGCCCTACAAAAACCGTTAACACTGATACCAAAAATTTCAAGGCCCTGGCTTGAGTTAACAAGTCTCGACATTCTGGACGGTGGAGAATGGTACCTATAATTAGCAGAATGTTTATTAAGGAAAAGTAATTCATTGTTTCTTAGTCTACGGCGAGGAATGTTGAACTGAATGATTTCCAACAAAGAAGGTGAGTCGATAATACAATTAATTATTTAAAAAATGCAAATAAGATCAAAGTCATTCCTATGATTTCCTAATGTAGAAATGCTTATTGTTTGTTCAATTTCAACATAGGAGTAATCGCCTCTTTCTCGCCCTAATCTCCATTTAATTCCACGTAAGAAGCGATGTTGTACAGATTCAATATTATGAATATGAACAACATAGAAAGAAGACCAAATGACACTGGCGTATTCAAGATGAGGACGAACTAGTGAGCAGTAGAGAGTTTTTAGGGTATTTATATTCGTAAAGTCACAGGCAATTCTATTGATGAAGCCAAGAAGTTTTAGTGATTTATTTGTGACATTATTGATGTGGTCACGAAAAGAAAGTTTACAGTCTAATGTGACACCAGGGTCCTCAATTGATCTTACGGTAGATAGTGAGACACTATTTAATTTGTAATCGAACAGGATCGGTTTATTTGCTCTATAAAATGACATAATTCTGCATTTATCAAAATTTAGTTCTAGGCAGTTAATTTTTCACCAATCATTAAATGAGTCAATATCACGTTGGAGAAGAATACAGTCATAATATGATTTTATTATTTTAAGGATCTTAATGTCATCTGCAAAAAGCCAAAAGCGCAATTAAGAAAATGCACCGGCAATATCGTTAATAAATGTGTTAAAAAGAAGAGGAACCAGATGGGCACCTTGAGGTACTCCAGTGTTACTTTAATAATAATAGATTCAAAGTTATTTACTTTGACTCTTTGTTGTCTATCACATAAATTAGATTTAAATAATGATAATAAAGGGTTTCTTTTAGCGATAGCATAAAGTTTGGCAATAAGAATAGAGTGATTAACTTTATCAAAAGCTCTAAAAAAGTCAGTGTAAAGAACATGAACGTGGGAGGTATCTTCCAGAGCGTTAACAATGGTAAAGGAAAGTAAATTTGTTGTGGTAGATTTAGCAGATCTAAATCCATGCTGTTGTTCAATCAGAATATTTTTGAAGACGGGGGTGAATTTGAGATATAATCGATATTGGCCAGTAGTTTCCGATGCTCGCCTTGTTTTCAGACTTAAAAGTAGGTCTCTAATACATGAAATTTTCCAGGAGTCATGAAATGAGCCAGATGAGAGGGATAAGTAATGTAAGATACAAAGTGGCAGAGATAAAGTATATTTACATTCTTTCAATAAAATTTCAGGAATTCCATCAGGGCTAGTACTAACCTTTCTAGAAAGATTATTTAAAGAATAGAAAACATCTATAAGTGAGATTTGACAATTATTCAAGTCGATATTTTCTGTATAATTATACATATTATATATATATAATTATACATATTATATATATTTTCTGTGTGTGGGGATGGTGCCCGATTTATTAGAATAAACAGAGGAGAAATGTTTTGCAAAGAGGTTAGCTATGTCAAGTCCATTTGTAGCATGAGTTTCATTATAATACATTCTTAAAGTCTCGCCTGCGCCAAGGCTTTCCTCAACATGGCCGCTCTGTGGACGCGCAGCAAGCTGGTGCACGACTCCTCCGAATGTTGCAGAATTTGGTCTGCATATCGAAAGCTGCACCCCGAACGTGAGAATGGTTTCCTTCGAGATGCGCCAGCAAATTATACACTCTGTAAAAGAGAACCATTCTCACACTAATTGAATGCAATTTATTTATTTTTATTATATTAAGTAAATGAAACACGTTATAAACCTCGAATATAAGCTTCATGAGGGTAAATATAGTAACTAAATTCTAATACAGAGTTACCGGTTATATTTAGATAAAAAATACAATGGAATGAAATAGATATATTACAAAAGAAACACAAAACAAAATATTAGAGGAAGACAACAATAGAAAAACATTACGTGTAAGAAGGAGACATCCTTATATAAATATAACAGTGTAATGGGAATATAATGTCATTAAAACGGGTTATTAATGTTTTTCTATTGTTGTCTTCCTCTAATATTTTGTTTTGTGTTTCTTTTGTAATATATCTATTTCATTCTAATGTATTTTGTACCTAAATATAACATTGTATTGGTGAAAATAATATGTTTTCGTGATTCATTTACTTAACGTGTTTCATTTACTTAATACTATGTCAAACCACAAAGTGATTACTTCTCATGAAAATATTATTTTATATTATTACGCAGACTTGCTAATAACGGGCGATTTCTCTATATCTCAATAAACTTTTCGTTAACTGTTTGATGAATAACTTTAATCATACAAATAACAGGTAGATTAACCGGCGACCGTTTCACCACAATTAATATGGTCCCGAGTTAGAGATAGCTTGGAAACATCGGTATTTTCAAACAATTATCCCGTCTGCTGTAAAGCCTGTCTATTGTTTCTATCGAATCACTGTTGTCAAACATGCCCCCCATTCCCATCCAGACGCTTTTCTGGGAAAATAACTCACCAGCGCACAGTTAATTATAAAGGGGATCTAGCTTCACTTAATTTTAAAAACCAATGTTTTTTTCAGGGTTTCATTTGAATTTGATTTGTTACCTAAATGTATAATCTTTATAAAATCAAAAGAAAGAAAAAATTATACTACCTTCTCGCGACTTATGGGAACGTCGCAAATAAACTCCTCGAAACGAGAACGAGTAATTTTAAGTTAGTCGAGTTTGGATCTCTCCGCGGGTGGACATGTGCGTGTCATGTTGATAATTTTGTTATACCTAAAGTGTTTTCGGAATCTTTATGATGGAATCTACGAAATCAGGTGATTATATTAAATATGTATTTCAGTGTGATAAAAATCATTGAAATAATGACTTTTCAAAGTGTACTTTTTCTTAAACTCTAGATTTCTACGAGACTTTTAAAAATGTATCCGCGTGTATCCAGGCATTTTTTTTCTTTTTTTTAATCAATGGATATTGATATATCAAATTAAGTTTAGTTTATCCATGTATTCATATATCTCTCTAACAACTTTTCATTTTTTCAGTAGCAAGGCGATTTTTGGTATACAGATCGATATGGCGGAGAACTACCAAATGTAATCGAGTCGAGGATATTTCTGCTTATATGCTTCAATATTTTGGTGTGATTGACTGTAAGAAAGAAGATTTTTGATAGTTGCAAGTTCAGGTCAGTGCAATTTGTTCAAAAATTAGTGATATACGGGAAAAATCTAATAAACGCTCCGGTAGATTTGAAAACCTATACAGAAAATGGCTGGATGGTGAAGTAACATTACCTCGTAAATTTTACGAGAATATTCCATCAACTAGCTCACTGTCATCATCAAAAAGGACGTCCAAAGAAGTTATTTGAGGAATGCATATCTGTGAAAAAACGAAAAGCGATGTAATTAATGGAAAATAGATCATCAAATGAAATAGCCCTCGATGCTGAAATATCGTTAAGAGCTTCGGGAAGGAGAGACGCTACCAATTTAGTAAAAGAACCTAGAACTTTTGCTTCACCTAAAAGAGCAACAAATATTTAAAAAAAATAGAAAACCTGCCAGCATTGTACAAAATACCAGCCACTCAGAAGTTGTCCTAAAATGTGCGGCGCACCCTTATTCTTCGAGGCTCCGAATCGAGTATAAAGAAAAAGATTTCCTTGTTAAAACTCGAATCATCACAGTTACTAACTGGTTAATTATTTGCGTTCGTTTTGCATGGCAAAAGAATATAAATATTCCAAATAGAAATCAGATACACGATTAATTTGTTGTTTTCCAAGACAAGTCACATTTATTAGAACATAATATATATATATATATTTTATTTTTAATTTTTATTATTTTAGTACAATAAAAAACAACAAACATTATCTCGCAAAAATGATAATAATAATGAAAAAGAAGGGAAAGATCGAAAACACTGTATAAAGAAGATATATAAACTAACTCCTTATTGTCACCTGTGCTGATGGTACACTGTTAAAGGACATCATCACATTATCAGTTTGATATTAATGGTAAAACTTTTTTTTTAATTAATTAATTGTGTCATTAAAATGTCTATTTCATTATTAGATCGGTGTGTAGTATTGGAATTACTTAATATCCGCGGTAAGGGAAAAAAATATCTCGTATTTGTATGATAGGTTTCAATATAACAATAAAATATTTTATCCTCCTTGTTGATTTTCTTGTCGGTGTATTAATGTTGATTTGTGATAAAATGTTTGGTTAGATCAAAATTGCATAGATATATAACTGTCATTCTATCATTTCCAGACATAGACATCGAGACAACATGTCACTGAAGTTTTTGCAGTGTACCAAAGCGTAAAAATTCCATCATAGCTGGTTAGACGCTAATTAATGCAGTGGGTTATAATTCTAGGAATAACGCAAATAGGTTAGGAACTGAAAAGCAATTTCGGTATTTACAACAAGTCATTTATTTTGATAATCGTGGGGTTAGTCTTAACACGTTCATTGCTGACACCGCACGTCAGGCGTTGACAGTAATTTGACCGGCATGCGCGCAACGCGCCTCGCGCGTTGCGCCGTCTGTTCCATTTCCGGTCTAAAACAGACGCAGCCATGTGGTTTTGAGTCGTTTCTAGCCTCAGCGCTAGGCACTGTCACTGTTCGGCAGTTTGAATAGATCCGTCATTCATACCGGTCGTTAGAAGCGTTTTGTCATTGTCGTGCATAAAGCAGCTCCTTTAGTTCGCTCGACCTTTCGGTCAAATGTTCTCAGCATGGCAATAATATGTACGAATTTTAAACTAAAGTTAATCTTAATTAGACACAAAATATCATTACGATAAGAGAGTCAAGGACTTAATTATACGTGAAGTCTTTGTTCTTAAAATTAACTATTCACTTCGCTTAAATCTACATAAAAGTTTGTGTTCTTAACGGGGAGAGGGACGTCCGAGAGTTATTATTTATTAATTCAAAATAATGATATTATAATTACGAAATACGATAAATATAATGTTTTTAAGTAGAAAAATATTTATAAAATTATACATAAACATAACCAAAAATTTGTAATCCGCATTACAAAAAAAAAACAAAGTTTTTTAAATAAAATATTTAATAAATATTTTTCTATTTAAAAACATTATGTTTATCGTATTTAGTAATAATACTATCATTATTTTGAATTAATAAATAATAACTCTCCGACGTCCCTCTCCCCCTTAAAACTACATATTCAATTGGCTTAATTATACGGGAAAGTTGATTCTTAAAACTAGAGATTCACTTGGCTTAATCTACTTAAAAGTCTATATCTTTAGGTGTTAATACTACATGATAGTATAGTATTCACTGCGTAACAGGGTGGAAGAATTATAATAAGAGTTCAGAGGCACTTCCATTTACTGATGGCTGTCCAGGGTCCAGTGGCTGTTCTTCAAAGGTTTGATCAGTATCGTCCTGGGCGGAAGCGGAAGTAGATCTCCGAAGGGTGAAGATCAGTATTTTCCTGGGCGGAAGCGTGGGGTCGACTCGCGGTGCAGAGCCTGGGCGGTCTCTACGGTAGATCTCCGAAGGGCGGAGATCGGACTTCCTTCCGGGGCGGAAGCATAAAAACGGTACAGAGCCTGGGCGGTCTCTACGGTAGATCTCCGAAGGGCGGAGATCGGACTTCCTTCTGGGGCGGAAGCGTCAAGCCAACTGTCCTTTCGTCAAAAGCCCTATTGCCTATATAACCATCTGTAGGGATCTAGTTCTCCCCTTCTCCGTTAATCGAAACGTTGCAACGGCCTGGCGCTAGCGTCGACCATTACCTAGTTTGGTTGCTAGATGTCGCCAGTAGGCCCATTCCGCAACTTAAGCGTAATACCTCTAAAGGTATCTTTTATTGAGGATTAACATATTCAGCATGACTTAGTTATTACATTGCTTAATCTAGGTGTACAATAATGTTCTTATGTCTAGTTAATTAATTCTAAAGTTAGTTATGAAATATTTCCTATCGTCTAATACATTTCTCCAAAGAACGATTACTTAGTCTCACGGTTAAGCAAGGTCGTTTGGCCCTCAAGGGTCGTTTTATGACCCGTATTATCTGGCGGGCCGCTCAATTCCTTTTAGGTTTCATTGCTGTCCTCGGCTGGCAGTCCTTTTGTAAAATAATGCCGACTTTCTAACATAGTAGTTAAGGGTACTTTACGATGACTCTAAGCTTTACGATGGTTTCCGGTCAGAACAAAATGCCCGCGGCTCTCCTTTGTGCAATTTGTTTAAGGCCTGTCTAGTCTGGAAAAATTATTAAGAATTGAAATGCACATGTTTAACAAATAAGTATGTTTGTGAATTCGGTCATTACTTATGGGTACTACCAAAGGATAAATCATAGCCACCATTCGAATTAATTTTTCCGTTTTCCCATGGGGCCCATTTTCGCGTTTTTGAGATTATGATTTCGAACGTTAGATCAAAAATAAGTTCTACGGTACATCATTTTATATTATGTGCACAGTAAACCATAAGAAAATATAACTCATAACATTATTGCTTGCTTAGAAACTTTGATTTCATTAATAATAGAGTTACATCTATATCCTAAATAAATTATGATAATTTCGGTGTTGACTATTAGTTAGTTGTTGGATTGCCATGAATGTTTCCAGTTTTTGTCAGAATAATGTATTTTTCTTTTTAATATTTAACAAAAAATACGGTAGACCAATCGCCTAAATTAAGCTTCAACTTCGCCAAATCTAAAATGAAACGTATTTGATATGAAAACAATTTCAACACTCACAATTTCTATATAAAACCAATCATAAAACTTGTAATTTTGTTTATCATGACTTCTGAAGCCGTTGACCAATGATGACAACCAAATATGGCGTTTTGATGTGTCGGTGTTTTATGTATTTTTAAAACAAATTGTCGGACGCGTGAAAACATTAATTTGAATGTAAAGAACACATTTCAAAGATGATCATATTTGACATTTTGTAGTTCGAAAAAAATAAATATCTACAATTAAATGCCAAACTGTAGTAAAAATAGGCATAATTATAATGGAATATAAAAATATTTAGAAAAAAATAATGTTAATCAAAAGTAGGTACTTAAATAACTTGACGGTAATTTCAACCGCGGTGATATTTTATACGCTGGCAGCACTTGACTACCGACAACAAATTGAACTGTCAGAGATTTGTATTTATTTTAACATAACCTCTAACTCCGCCGGAGCGACCGAGTGACAGTCCCTTGCTATTTTTTACAAGAAATAATTTCGTATCCGTCTTCACCCAAATACAACCTTGCTTCAACATTATTTGCGGGCATTCTGGGAAGTTCTAATCAGGTGATGGCGCTGGTGTGGTTGGGGGTCGCCAGCTGTCAATCTTTTTTATTCCTATGCAGTGATGAAAGTTTTTCTAAGTAAACTTATCAATAATTGTAATTAAAATGCCTCAATGCTGTATTGTGCCTCTGTGCTCCTCGAGAACGTCTGGACACAGGTTTCCAAGTGGTGAACAATTAAGCAATAAGTGGATTGTGGCTATAAAAAGAGATAAATATAAACCGACAAAAAATTCTCGTATTTGCAATAAACATTTTGTTCCGTCAGACTATGTGATGCCTCTGGAATCTGTCCTTCAAAATCGTAAGTACCTACTGTTTAATTTATTTAATTATACTGGGTTTTTGCAGATGTTCACACTTAGGTGAGAACAATCCAGTTATAAAAACTCAGTTTATATACACAAATTACAAATAATCAGACAAAGGATACACAAAACATAAAATTACAAAAAAATGATACATAATACAATAGAAACAAGAGACACAAAGAGAAACAGGTGATACATAATACAATTAGCCCAATCATTGTTACATATTTTTAAGTAATAGCAGGACATTTTTTCTGAAACTGTACAGATTATTGACAAAAATGTCTACATTAGCACACTCTATCTTTTTATATAGTGGACACATTTAAGGCAGAGGACTAAAGCAGGCAATATTATTTCTGAAAGTATTCAGGGGGAATGTGCTATAGTGTCTTAAACAATAGGAATTAGGTACATTTATTTCAATACTGCTAAGACATAATACAGTATCTAGATGAACATATTAAATCAATCAATTGCCCTCTAATTTGAAGTGAATTAATGTTGAAGTATTCAAGACGTACGTCGTATGATCTAAGGTGGTCATGTAAACCATATTTAAAAGATAACATTCTTAGCAATTTTTTTTAATAGATTCAACAATGTTTTCATATTTGTTGTAATGGTGTTTGAAAGAAAGAGTACGAAAACAGTGGGTAATATAGTTGTAAATGATGAATACTTGGAGCAGGTTGATGAGTTTGTACATTTGGGAAGTATGTTTACGAGAGAAGGAAAGACTGATAGGGATATTGAAAGAAGGGTGAATGCAGGAAACTCCATTAATGGAAGACTGAACGCGGTTGGCGCTAACAAAAAGTTGTCCAAATAAGCGAAGCTAGCAGTCCACAATGCAGTGCTGATACCAACCCTGATGTATGGCATTGAGGCATGGAATTGGCAGAGGAAGGATGAAAGTAAACTGAATGCCATAGAAATGACATCTCTGAGGCGAATGTGTGGTAAAACCATGTATGATCATGTGAAAAATATTGAGATTCCTAATAACGAATGCAAGGCTGATATAAGCGTCATGAGCAAGATTAAGAAAGAGACGCTTAGATGGCTTGGGCATGTAGAGCGAATGAATGAAGAAAGGAGTGTAAGGAGAATATACGAAGCAAATGTGAATGGAAGAAGAAGCGGGGGACGCCCGAGGAACACATGGCACGATCAAGTGAATCAAATACTTGAGTCGGGCCATGGCAGAAATCGGAATAAGAGAAGAGAATGTATGAGACGATGTATGAATGTGAATGAAGCAAGAAGCGCATGCCAAGATCGAGTTGTTTGGCGGTCCGTCCTCTCTGCTTACCCCTTAGTTAGTTAGTAATGAGGATTCCAAACAGTACTTCTATATTCCAGTTTACTTCTAATTGAGGCGCTGTAAAGGGTTAGAATTGATTGAGGGTTCTTGAATGGTTTACATATTCTGTTAATAAATGAATAAATCCCATCATTTTGAATAATTTCCACTTAATGTGAATGTGAATTTAGAATGGGGAGTGATTCCCAGATCTCTTATGGAAGATACTTTTTTAAGGGTACTATTATTAATAACGTAGGAAAAGTTCTTTATAATTCTATTTCGAGTAATCTTTAAAGTGTAACATTTGTCAACATTTAAATGCGTGTCATTGATAATGCACTATTTATTGTGCGTATCGAGGTCATTTTGAAGCAGACGATGATCAGAAATAGACTTAATTTTACGAAATAAATTTTTTAAATAATTTTTTTTTGAGATCGTCGGCGAATAAATCATAATCACAGTTTAATTTTGAGCCAAGGTCATTTATGAATATTAAAAAAAGCAAGGGACCAAGATTTGATCCCTGTGGCACACCAGACGTTCCAACTATATTGGATGATTTCTATCCATTAATAAGAACTAGTTGTATTCTGTTATACAAATATAATTTCACACAGCGAAATGTCGACAAAATATAATAGCAATATAAATAAGCACTGATGTCAAAATTATATAGACATGCCCAAAGCAAAATCTACCCATACCATTTTGACGTGGAGGTAAAGGCCACGTGACATCCATTTTGTTTGCACATTTTTTTTATAAACTCCTCATTCGCACACTGACGAATAACACATTCTTATGGTGTAAAGATGGATGTGATAATAATAATAATAATTGGATGATTTGTATAGCGCCGTTTTCGTGAAAAATCACCTCAAGGGCGACGTACAAATCTTACTTCCTATTCTCTATCTAATTATCTACAAACAGATACAGAAAAAACATACTTAACTGCAGCTGGTCGCTTCAGATGAACAGTTTTATTAGAAAATTTAAGTATAGAGATGATAGTTTTGCAGTTGCTATTTTATCCTCCCTTTCTATTGATGTTACATTTATTAGAAGATTGGTGGCACCAAGAAGAGTTGGTATTTATTGAAATATTTATAATTTTTAGGACTGGAAAATATTTATAAAATTACCTTAAAAATCGTAAGAAGCTTTTAATAGATATTAACTTTTTTTTTTACACTTAGTTATTTACAGTGTTGTGGGCTGTGGACGCATTTGCGCACCGATGCGTAGTAGTTTGCGATACGAGCACACAGCTTAAATATCGGATACTTGCGTAGCGTTGTGTATGAAAAGTTGAAGTTAATATTGGGTTTTTACCTTCAGTTTGGTGATTTCCTTCCAAGCGCTCCGAGCATTCCCTTTTTATTGCAGGAAGGTCTATATCCATTTCTTCATACGATTTTTCCCCCTCATCTTCTCCTTCAATTCCTGGCTCTACCTTGACGGTGCCCCCTCTCCATTAGAAGCCTCCATTGTACTAGAGTCTTGTTCACCTGTGAGAATAGTCACAAATGTCGCATTACGTCCACAGGAAATCGTTGTTTTACGTCATTTTAAGCTTTTTCAATAGTGCACGAGCAGTGAGGCTTTAACTGTTAATAAAATCCTAAAAGCTTTGCAACGTAGAATGAAACGTTGAGGCGCCAAAATGTGGTGTGTCGACCCAAGGGTCGCTAAAAATACAACGTAATCAAACATAACCCTACTATGTTTAGATGTTCGACTCTTATCTCAGTATTCGTGGGTGGGATCGATGTATGCAGCTTGGGAAGCGGAATGTATTTAAGATACAGAAATGAAACCCTGTTGTTTATAAATCATGAGGTTTAATTGATACACAAAGTGTAACGTTGTCGTTACCTTACAAAATAGAGAGGAGGATTAGTACTACAACGAAATATATATAATTAATTAGGATGGCTCTTGTAGACGGCATCTCGACTTCTACACCAGGGAGGTCCACGCTTGTCCCGATGATTGCAGATTCCTCAATACGCCATTCGCCACTAACGTGACATACAATCGCCACCAAAGTGACATAATATTGATCGCCACTAACGTGACATACAATCGCCACCAATGTGACATATATTGCTCCCCACTAACGTGACATACAATCGCCACCAATGTGACATATATTGATCGCTACTAACGTGACATACAATCGCCACCAATGTGACATATATTGCTCGCCACTAACGTGACATACATTCGCCACCAATGTGACATAATATTGATCGCCACTAACGTGACATACAATCGCCACCAATGTGACATATATTGATCGCCACTAACGTGACATACAATCGCCACCAATGTGACATATATTGCTCGCCACTAACGTGACATACAATCGCCACCAATGTGACATATTGATCGCCACTAACGTGACATACAATCGCCACCAATGTGACATATATTGCTCGCCACTAACGTGACATACAATCGCCACCAATGTGACATATATTGATCGCCACTAACGTCGCCACATACATTCGCATACAATCGCCACCAATGTGACATATATTGCTCGCCACTAATGTGACATACAATCGCCACCAATGTGACATACATATATTGCTCGCCACTAATGTGACATACAATCGCCACCAATGTGACATATATTGCTCGCCACTAATGTGACATACAATCGCCACCAATGTGACATATATTGCTCGCCACTAATGTGACATACAATCGCCACCAATGTGACATATATTGCTCGCCACTAATGTGACATACAATCGCCACCATGTGACATATATTGCTCGCCACTAATGTGACATACAATCGCCACCAATGTGACATATATTGCTCGCCCACTAACGTGACATACAATCGCCACCAATGTGACATATATTGATCGCTACTAACATGACATACAATCGCCACCAATGTGACATATATTGCTCGCCACTAACGTGACATACAATCGCCACCAATGTGACATATTGATCGCCACTAACGTGACATACAATCGCCACCAATGTGACATATATTGCTCGCCACTAACGTGACATACAATCGCCACCAATGTGACATATATTGCTCGCCACTAACGTGACATACAATCGCCACCAATGTGACATATATTGCTCGCCACTAACGGCGACATTATACCAATGGCATGACATATTGATCGCCACTAACGACATACAATCGCCATAATGTGACATATATTGCTCGCCACTAACGTGACATACAATCGCCACTAACGTGACATACAATCGCCACCAATGTGACATATATTGCTCGCCACTTACGTGACATACAATCGCCACCAATGTGACATATTGATCGCCACTAACGTGACATACAATCGCCACCAATGTGACATATATTGCTCGCCACTAACGTGACATACAATCGCCACCAATGTGACATATATTGCTCCCCACTAACGTGACATACAATCGCCACCAATGTGACATATATTGATCGCCACTAACGTGACATACAATCGCCACCAATGTGACATATATTGCTCGCCACTAATGTGACATACAATCGACAAAAATGTGACATATATTGCTCGCCACTAACGTGACATACAATCGCCACTAACGTGACATACAATCGCCACCAATGTGATATATATTGCTCGCCACTTACGTGACATACAATCGCCACCAATGTGACATATTGATCGCCACTAACGTGACATACAATCGCCACCAATGTGACATATATTGCTCGCCACTAACGTGACATACAATCGCCACCAATGTGACATATATTGATCGCCACTAACGTACGACATACATTCGCCACCAATGTGACATATATTGCTCGCCACTAATGTGACGTGACCAATGTGACATATATTGATCGCCACTAACGACATGTCGCCACCAACATATATTGATCGCCACTAACGTGACATACATTCGCCACCAATGTGACATATATTGATCGCCACTAACGTGGCATACATTCGCCACCAATGTGACATATATTGATCGCCACTAACGTGACATACAATCGCCACCAATGTGACATATATTGCTCGCCACTAATGTGACATACAATCGACAAAAATGTGACATATATTGCTCGCCACTAACGTGACATACAATCGCCACCAATGTGACATATATTGATCGCCACTAACGTGACATACAATCGCCATCAATGTGACATATATTGCTCGCCACTAATGTGGAATACAATCGCCACCAATGTCACATAATATTGCTCACCTACTAGCTTTCTAGTAGATCTATCAGGTCGAGGGTCTCTGTTTCACTGTCGTTGGATTCAGACTCGCTCGGCATGCTCGGGGTACTGCGATATGGTCTGAGGGAGTCAACGGCCACAACCGCAGTAAAGGTTTTATATCCTCGCATACCCTTAATACTCCTTATCTTGTATCTATCGTTCTTAAGAATTTTGGTGACTTTGTATGGACCACCATACAGAGATTTTACTTTTCTGCTCAAGCCTCCCAAGTTTGTTGAACTGTCCTTCCACAGTACAAGTTCACCTTTTGAATATTTTCTAGCTGCCTTTCGCCTTTTGTCGAAGGACTTTTTCATTCTTATGGCTGCCTTCTTCATATTCTCTGTCGCCTTAGTTCTCCTCGACTCCAATAATTGCATCTCTTGGTGCGCGCTATTTGTATTGTCAGCTTCCAGTTCGGGTAGCAAATTTCCCTTGTAGGCAAACATCAGTTAGAAAGGAGAATATCCAGTACTCACATTCACTGTGTTGTTGATTACCCACAAGATGTCTGGAATTTCGCAATCCCAAGTATTTTCTGTTCCTGTTCTTATCGCTTCCAAAATTGTGCGGTTAGCACATTCAACTTGGCCATTGGCTCTGGGTGTGGCTACAGCACAGAGCACATGTTTTATCTGTTTTAGATTAACGAATTCCTTAAAATACCTACTGATGAACGCAAGTCCTCGGTCTGAAATGATCCTTACAGGGTAGCCAACAATACTGAATATTTCTTTCAGAAGTTTAATGCTCTCGATGGACCCCACACTACGAGATGGCTTTGCAACTAAAAACTTCGAGAACGAGTCAACTGTCATAAGCAGGTATTGATTTCCTTTACTGCTTTTGGGGAAAGGGCCCAAATGGTCTATGTGAATAGTGTGACCTGGTTTCAGGGGCTTTTCAATAGGGTGGAGTTTTCCCTTTATACGCCCATATTGCCCCTTCTTGTAAGCACAATCAATACAACCCTCCACATATTTTTTTATGAATCTGGTAATTTTTGGAAACCAGTATTTTTCCTTTATCCGAGAATCACATTTTTTTAATCCAGGGTGTCCAATCTCATCGTGGCATTTATGCAAAAGATTCCATTTTGCTATTTTAGGTACCACAAGCCTCTCTCCATGCAAAGTCTTCCAGTACAGTCGCCCTTCCTTAAACGTGTAATTGTTGGTAATATCTCTATTTGGTTGTACGCTTTTTAGCTGCTTAACCTTGGAATTTATAGATTGGTCTTGCAACTGAAGCGATAGGAACCAATCCTCAAAATCCTTATCATTGACACTAGAACTGGTTGAACAGGGTTTCGACTCAATGCATCCACATGTTGCATTTTAGCACCCGATCTGTATTCTATTTCCATATCGAAATCTTGAATCGATAGACACCATCTTGCAATCCTGGGAATGAGGTCCTTAACTAACGTAGCGCGTACAGCCGCGCAATCAGTCACTATTTAAAAATGTATTCCTGTTAAATAAATCCTAAATCGTTTAATTGTTTCTACAACCGCCAGTGTCTCCAGTTCGTAACTGTGGTAGAAACACTCTTCCTTGGAGGTGACACGACTGAAGTATGCGACCGGTTTCAATGCCAAATCTTCTTGGACTTGAAGCAATATTCCTCCTATGCCTAGTTTACTGGCATCTGTGTGTATTTCAGTCTGAGCCTTACAGTCGTAGAGTGCCAGAACAGGGTCTGAAGTAAGAATAGTTTTTAAGGAGGTAAGTGACTCACTCTGGTCTCGGCCCCATACCCAGGGAGAGTTTTTCTTTGTAAGTTCAGTCAAGGGCCTGGCAATAGTTGCAAAATTTTTGACAAATTTTCGGAAGTAGCTTGCCAGGCCAATAAATTGCCTTATCTCATGAACATTTTTTGGTGTGGGGAAATCAGCTACTGCATTAATTTTGAATTTCCCTGGTTTAATACCATTTTTAGAAATTCGGTGCCCTAAGTAATCTATCTCTGTCTTTAGGAAGAAGCATTTCTCCAGGTTGAGTCGAAGGTCAGCTATATCGAATAATTCCAGTACGGTCTCAAGGAGCACCAAGCCTTCTTCTTCGGTGCGAGAGGGGATTAAAATATCGTCCATAAAAACCAGCACTTCCTTATGCCGTAGACTTCCTAAGACTCTGTTTATGGTTTTGACGAAAACGGCTGGTGCATTGGCAAGCCCATAAGCCATCCGAGTGTACTCGTATTGCCCGTCCGGTGTTATGAATGCAGTATTCTCAATTGAATCTTCGGATATAGGTATTTGGTGATACCCTTGTGCCATGTCTAGGCTTGTAAAGAACATGTTCCCCGAAATTCTGTTCACTGTGATGTGTTCGATGTGACCTACTGGTACTGGGTACCTGTCTTTTGTTGTAATTGCATTTAAAGCTCTATAATCAACAACTAATCTAACATCTCCCGTCTTTTTAAACTAAAATAATGGGACTTGCGTATTCGGATTCGGATTCGGATTCTCGAATTATCCCGCTTTCCAGGAGATCGTTAACTTTGTTCCGTACAATTTCTCGTTCTTTGAAAGATAGTTATACGGTTTGTGATGAACTGGTTGGGCGGTGGTTGTAGTTATTTTCATTTCCCCAAATGAAGTTTTACCCAGCTCCTTCGTAGATCTAGCAAAGCAGTTGGACCATTTATGTAAAGTTTCAACAGGTTTTCACTATGGACCTCACGTACCTCTCCCACGCGTATGCTTTCCGTAGCGAATGGACGGGATTCTAGGGGTATTCTTTCACCTTCCAATGAGCGGTGTTCCACTAATCTTTCAGCCCTAGTCAGTAAGCATCCTGCCGTCAACTTGAGTTCCCCAGAGCCTAAGTTCGTTATTTCAATACTAGCATTGGGGCAATCTAGAAGCGATCCGGGAAATGAGTAGGGTTGTTGACCAAGGCAAAGCATCCTGGGTTTCACTAATAATCTCCCTTCTTCGGGTGCGACAACATCTACTTTGCCAGATTCTCCAACTGGTATTATGGTAGTGGTTTTAATTCTCACTAAGTGTTTTCTTTCAAAATCCTCGATAACGTTAATTTTAGAAATCGACTCAAAACCACTTTCCTTGGTAAACTTAGCTCTACCGCTTGCCACTGTCATCTCGATGCCATATTTATTTATTATTGGTTTGTCTACATCATTCATGTCGCAGTCTGTGACCAAAGCTTCCGTGTGGAAATCAATGTCACCAATGACTATATCTATCTTTACTTGACCCAGAGCTGGAACACACGTTCCTGTGAAGCCCTTAATAATATAGGAGCTGACTTCTAAAGGCACCTTTATTTCTTCGGCACTTTTCATACTGATTATATTAACTTGGCTCCCCGTGTCGATAATTCCGCAGAACGAAACACCATTCACCTTAACTTCCTTGAGATAGGTGCTGTTCAGATCAAATAAAGAGAGGATCCTTACCTCCTTGACAGGAATTTGATTTTCTTTCGATATGTATGCGCGGCAGGTTACTTCTCGATGTCCGAAGCGTCCACATCTCGAGCATTTCTCCGACGGCTGCTGTCTGAAGCGACAATCCCGAGCCACGTGGTTCCGTTTCGAGCAGATGAAGCACCTGGGTTCCTGCTTGGGTTGCCAGCCTTCTGTCCGCGAAGTTTGGGGAGCGCTGACCGATTTTGATGTCGATGTTGACAATGCTGGAGACTGGTAGTGCTCCAGGGCCGCCAAAAATCTCGTGTACAGTTCATCCGGTTCAACGCACCTAAAAGCCCGAGCATTCGCCTGCAATTCGATCGGTAATCCTTTAATAATCAGCGATACTGACGCTTCCGTATCTAAGCGGCACCGATTAATCATTGCGAGCTTAGCGTGGTAGAAATGAGACATTGTCTCCTGCGGCAACTTCTTCCGCTTCACCAACTCCTCGAGCAGATCGGCATAATCATGCTGGCACGGAAAAGCTCGTTCGAGTGCCATTTTCCATTCGCACCACTCCAAATCGTAGCACTCCAAACGATTGAACCACGCTTTAGCTTGGCCGGTCAATCGAGTCTGCATCGTGAACGACTTTCCGTGGTCGCTCCATTTGTGAATTAGCTCCAGCTGCTCAATCTTATGAAGCCACGAGGATACATTGCAATCTCGATCTTCTGGATCGAACTGTGGAATTAATTCCGCCATGACCCGTAATGGCGGACCTTGGCGGGCGCCATAATATTCGTTCCTCGCCTTGGCTGACTCCTTCATAAGTTCCTGTCTGTCTCCTTTATGAATTTTTGTGTGGACTTCTTTAATGTCACGTTCCTTTTCGCCTTGTAACCTTTGGTTGACAGCACGCCTTTTCCGATTCCCGACATTATTACGTTGACGGCAACCGAAGTTATTCAAAATTTCAACACGTGTAACTTAAAATGGCGACGGACCCGATGTTAAAAGCAAATTTCGGCACATTTAATTCTGATCCCACTTCTGATGTGTAACACTTGAGCTTATTATGTGGGGGAAAGTCAAGTAATAGACTGTAATTTTGTAAGTCTCTGTTTATTTCTCAATCTTAAGCACAATTATCTTTACGAAGCACAAGTTCACGTCGCTCGCAGGTAGCTGGAAGTGGCGGGAAATCATTCCCGCCTTGTGCTCGGAAAGCCTTCTTCTTCTAATTATAGGCTGCTGGTTGCCTTGCATTGCTGGCCATGTACATCAGCTTTACACTATATATTATTTTTAAATTAATTAATTTTGAAACAACACAAATTAATTAAAAAAAAAGTAAAGTGGTATATACAAAGTGTATTTTCAATTATATAATAAATAAAATTTTATTGCGCATGCTGGGATTTGAACCCGCGACCTTCGGATTCGTAATCGAGAGCCTTACCCCTCGACCATGGAGGATACAAGTATAGTTGACAAAATAAAAGTGGATTCATACAATGTGTATTCCTTTTAATTCAATTAATATTTATTTTTTGAAAATAAAACAATAACTTTGTTTACATCACTTTTATGTATACTTTTGCCGACCGGGTTTCGCTACTACCGTAGCTTCTTCAGGGCAGTATACTACTAAACTATGAACTAAGATACACATGTGTTATAGATTGATAAAAACAGGCGAGTGGAGGGCCAAGGGTGGGAGATCAGCAGGTACCTTAGCTAGGTTATTTTTAAATTATAATGTCACATCACCAAGTTACCGCTTACTATGAAAATATATTTTTTTTTGATTTTTCGAATTCTATACTTCATTAAGAGTATATTTCACAGTAAATCTATTACAACGTATGAATGAAACCAATTCGTGCAACTCGGACCGGTAGAAGGCGCTAGCGTAGCGTGTTGAGCTGCACGTATTATTATATTTCTACGATATTTAGAACTACAGAAATGTCATAACATAATAGCAGAAGATAATACATTTTCGGACATAGTAGATATGTTCAATTGCTTGGAATACAAATACAAACAGATGATTATTGCACACATGGTTCAAATCCCGGCGTGCGCAAACAAATTTTATTTTATCAATTTGTGCTGTTTCACACTTAATTAATTTAAAAATAATATCCGATATATTTGCGCACGTTACAGGGTGGAAGATACTCTCAGTATCGCCCTGGTGAAAGACCACCATTCAGAATTGAAACATTGCTTGAAATAGCTTTTAGCCGTGTTTGGTGACCATATATGAATAGCCAGATATTTTCTCCACCTTCCTCTTCCCCTCCCCAATACCTTCAGCCTCACAACATTCCCCAATTGAGGATACCATATTCTCACTGGCTCCAGACGGTTGGGAGCAGTTGGGACTCTTGTGCGGTTTTCATATAAAAAAATAAAATAAAATAAAATACATCCTAAACAATTAATAATATATGTGTCTAGAGTATCAGTGAATGTGGGGTATGTTTTGAATATTCGCCTCTGTAGCTAATTATTTGGAATGGTACTTACACTATGTTATTCCTGTATATGTTCGATATGTTATCTTTGTAACTACTGTGATGTGTTTTGCACCTGTGTGACTATTATAACTAACTATATATGTGAAAGCCCATACATTCTCGTGTATATATATATATATATAAAATAAATAACCTCACTTTTTTTTTTAGTTATCTAATTTCTTCTATTTTACAGCCAAGCCAAGACTCAAGAGGGACGCTGTGCCCAGCCAGTTTAATTGGACTAAAATGCCAACATCAATGGCTGAGGAAAAACGATCGCTCTTAAAGGAATCGCTGCATTCGTCGCCTGTCTCCAGTTCATCAAAGAAAGCCGCGCCAGAAATATGCTACGAGATCGAAATACCAATAGATACAATGGCTGTAATTGAATGGGAAGACAGAAAAGTATGTACATAAATGAGTCAACTATTTTTCTTATTTTGTGTTCAAAAAGTGCAATCAGAATTATAAAAATATGAAGTTACTTATTATACGGGATTTAATAGCATGTGTATGTGTTCAACAGAAGCAATCTTCCCAACTTGTCTTCCATTGAAATGCTTATTGAGAGCACACGGGGGCTCCATCCAAGCCAGAGTCAAGTTAACCTCGCGGTAGCTGGGCGTACTGTACAGGTCCCGCAGATACTGCATATAGTGCACAACTGCTGATCCTATACAAATCACAAGTGTACCCCACTGTAGAATTTGGAAACCACCTCTGGTCGGGAGCCTCAAAATATCTGAAAAAAAACCCTTGACTTTGTGTCGAAACGTACGGTCCGTTCGCCAACAAACGGATTGCAATCTTTGGAGCACAGAACTCATGTGTGAATGCTGTCCTTGTTCTACCGGTATTTCAATGGAAGGTGCTTTGAGGAACTAGCATCATTGATCCGTTCTGCAGCGGTGCATAGTCAGGAAATATGCCAAACGTGCACCCAACATTTATACACGGATGAAATTTATTCTCCGAAATGATTATCCGGCCTCTATGTTTTCTCTCTCTTACCACATGGGTCTCTTCAAGACTTCACTCATTCCTGTCCTCCAAAAGACCCTCCACACAGCATCCCCAAATATGACAGGTCTTGAAGGAGATTATTCCCTAAGGATCTCTCCTGTATGGACTTACTATTTAAAAAAAAGCATATACGATACAAAAGACTTCTGGTAAAGACATCACTGTGGGAATTGTATACATATGTACCAACACACACAATTCTAAGCGCGTGTTGTTGGTGTCAACTATAATTGCGCCACCTGTACGCCATAACCTGTGGTAATAGACGCTTGTCGTCTGTTTTTTATTTATTATTATTATTTTTTTTATTTATGGAGAAAATACAGATACAGACAATAGTAATATTGAAACAATATAGAAATATCTGGAGAACTCGCCTGTATCCTAACCTATTTCTCACTGATTAATGTGATAAAGATAAATAAACAAATAATCATTAAAAATAATATTTACACAAGTTTTTTTTTTTTTTTTGTTATGTTATTGGCTTTCACCCATTAAGGGCGATCTCGGCCATGTATAATCAGTTAGATTTTAATTGTACAGATTGTTCTTAAAATTAGTTACTTTTAAACAAGATATAATATTTGGGCAAATAAAATTGAAGCAGATAAGTTAGATAAGTTAAACAGTGTAAATTTATGTGTTTTTAATCCCCAATGACTTAAATTTTAATGCCATTTTTATAAATGTATTTTGCTAATAAATTGTTAATTTGGGGAGAGTTGAGACTTAGAAGGCAGGGAATACTGGTAGGGAGATCAATTTTTAATTTTACCAATTCATGCATAAAATTTGGAAATTGGTCATTGATAGGACATTCAAAGAAATTATGGTCCAGAGTGTCCTCTGACCCACAATCACAGTAAGGCGAGCTGACTATATGGAATCTGGCGAGATGACTAAGACAAGAAGTGTGACCTAGTCTCATTCGAGTTATGGAGGAAATATATTTTTTTGGCATGCAAGTGTATTTATGAAAGCAGGGCTTGACAGGAATAAACGGTTGTATTAATGAGTACTGATGACCTTTTGTTAGAGAAGCTATTTTCCATTCAGAGGACCATTGGAGTTTGTATTTACTTTTTAGAATAGGGAAATAATCTCTAACTGGCACAGGAATACCATTTAACGGACCGTGAACAGTGGCTTCCTTAGCAATGGAATCCGCTATTTCGTTTCCAGTAATACCTAGGTGTCCTGGAATCCAAGCCAGGACAAAAGTTAATAATAAAAAATAAAAAATTTATTAAAAATAAATTTATTAAAAGTTTACACAAGTTAATGAGTTTAATATTGCGTTACACCGAAAATTTATGAAAAGGTGTACAATTTCTAAATAATAGAGTAACAGAAGGTAACAAACTTTACAAATAATACTTACATGAATGTAAGGGAAAAAATAATTATTAAATTTAAAATATTGCCATACAAGGGGACAATAAAAAAGCACATGATGTCCAAACACTGTTTGTTGAAGTTTGTTTGTTTAATATTATTATATGAAAACAGCTTTCAATTCTCTTTTAAAAGCACTACATGTATCAAAGAATATGTCGGAATCCATCAGAGTTTGATTTTGTTTGAATAACTCGCACATTCTTCTGATTGGATCCCTGACACCAGCATTTGTACGCGTCCGGCTAATGTGGAATAAGTGGTTAGACCTAGTTGTTCTGGATGGTATTTTGAAGTTTATTAGTTGGAGTAAGGTAGGACAGTTGATAATGTTATTGCACACTTTATATAGGGTAATGAGATCGAGGTATTTTCGCCGGTTAGAGAGGGTGGAGACATTATAGATTGAGAGCATATGTGCGTATCCCCGTTTAGGTGCGCTCATTCTGTAATTAAGGCAATGCAGAAATTTTCTTTGAATACTTTCAATTTTGTCTTTGTAGATACCGTAGAGTGGAGTCCATATGGGGCCGCAGTATTCAAGTTGAGAACGGACCAGCGCATAGTAAAGGAGGAGGTAGGTTCCAGGCTTTCGAAATACACGGCTGTTTCTGATAACAAAGCCTAGCATGCAGTCAGCTTTATTTACAATATTATCAATGTGCACATCCAAATGAAGTTTTGAATCGAATGGTATGCCTAAGTCTCTTATACCATATACGCGCTCGAGTGAGTAGTTGCCAATTGTTCAAAATGCTTCAAACCTTACTAAATCTCTTTGGATGAGCAGACAATCATTTATATTCCTAACAACGGCGAATATTTTTATGTCAACAGTGTATGAGAGAAACAAACAGTGCAAAAAACATTTAGTAACGCTATTGATTAAAAGTATAAATAACAGTGGACCCAGGATTGATCCTTGTGGCACACCAGAGGTAACTGGTTCCCACATAGAAGTATCCCCTCGTAATGATACAGCCTGTTGTCGTTTTGTTAAGTACGAGACAAACCAACGTAATAAGTTTCCCTGAATTCCGTTGTACATAATTTTTTTAATAAGTAATAGGTGGTCAACCTTATCAAAAGCTTTTTTAAAATCGCCGTTAACCGAAATGAAATTATTTTATTTATTAAATTTATCAGAATAACTTATTGAAGCTTATAAATCTCACCGTAGTATTAAATCGGATAGGTAAATCCGAGACACTATTTAGATTGCAAATATATTCTGGTAGAACTTTACAATCATGCAAACAGACAGCAGACATATGGGAATTAATTGGGTATAATAATTAACTAACTAAGTAGCTATCACGTCGTTTCGCCGCAGGGTTAAGCAAAGAGGACAGACTGCCAAACAAATCGATCTTTGCATACACTTCTCGCTTCATACATCGTCTCGTACATTCTCTTCTGTTATTCCTACTTCTGACATGACCCGACTCAAGTATTTGATTCACCTGATCGTGCCATAATATAATATTATTGTTAAGTCTAAAATTGTGGTATGATATCGATAAAATGATGTAAAATAATGAGGTCTCATTAGCTAAGTGGCTAGAACCTTGTCCCGGTAAGACAGAGGACCTAGGTTCGATTCTCGGATGCGACAGATACCTTTTTATTTTATGTGTCGTTTTTATTTTTTTTAAGTGACACCTCACAATAGCTGCTCTGTATGTACAGAGCACATGCAGGGGAACTATGTTGCTCCCCGTTGGGCAAAATTGTGATGCAGGTTAAGGAGGGGGCTTCAGGAAGCGATTTGTTAATGCGGACCTTGAAGAGGCCCAGATTAAATGTAGGAGGAAAAACAGATGTCAATAGCTCGTTCCACATACGAGCCGATTTACATAAAAACGTGTCCACGAAATGACATGTAATGTGTACGGGTGTTCCGCTCATGTCCGTCGGTGTGGAGGGGATCAACGCTGCTAGCTCCTTTGAGCAGGCTCCATTGAAATATGTGCAGAACAGACTCAGCATACCTACATAGAGATGGCAATCGGTCTTTTAACAATGAATTCTCAATCAGACAAACCGCCCTCCTTTGCACAGAATCAAGTATTTGGGAGCGCAAAGGTGACTTCCAAATTTAAAAACAATAAATTGATCAACCCTTTGATTCTAGTCGTTCCATATCAGGAACCAAATGATGGTCCCCATAATACCCGTTCTATCTCCCTTTCTCTTAAGGTCAGCTATGTGTTTTAGGAAGAGAGAACTCCAGATCTCACTTTACATCATATTCTGATAGTAGACCGAAATTGTTAAGGAATTAAAATAAATAACACGTAATCTTTCTCAGTTTGCAGGTGAACAAGACTCTAGTACAATGGATGCTTCTAATGGAGAGGGGGTCACCATCAAGATGGAACCAGGAATTGAAGGAGAAGATGAGGGGGAAAAATCGTATGAAGAAATGGATATAGATATGCCTGATATAAAAAGAGAATGCTCGGAGCGCTTCGAAGGAAATCACCAAACTGAAGGTAAAAACCCAATATTAACTACCACTTTTCATACACGACGCTATGCAAGTATCCGATATTTCAGTTGTGTGCTCGTATCGCAAACTACTACGCATCGGTGCGCAAATGCGTCCACAACCCGCAACACTGTAAATAACTAAAAGTGTAAAAATAAATAAAAAAATGTTAATATCTATTAAAAGCCTCTTACGCTTTTTAAGGTAATTTTATAAATATTTTCCAGTTCTAAAAATTATTATTATTTCAAATAAATACCAAGTCTTCTTGTGCCACCAATCTTCTAATAAATGTAACATCAATAGAAAAGGAGGATAAAATAGCAACTGTAAAAATATCAACTCTATACTTAAATTTTCTAATAAAACTGTTCATCTGCAGCGACCAGCTGCAGGGAAGTATGTTTTTCTGTATCTGTATAATTAGATGGAGAATAGCAAGTAATATTTATACAGCTCCCTTGAGGTGATTTTTCACAAAAACGGCGCTGTGCAAATCATCCAATTATTATTACTTGTCGCACACAGTCCGTACACGCAGTAGCGTGCGCACAATTTAAAATCAGGGTAGGCAGTAGGGAAAACACCTAATTAATTGAAATTAAGAACGGCTAAGTTGCTGGCTTTACCCAATGTCGATTGGGATTACCTGCCACATAAAATATCCAAATAACTGCTACATTTTTGCTTATTACAAGCCAATTACTGGACATATATAATTTTTTTTTTAGTTGAATACCCCACAAGATTCCCAACTGCTGCCAACCGTCTTGAGTCAGTGAGACTATGGCATCCCCGATTGGGGAATATTGTGAGGCTGAAGGTATTGGGGAGGGAAAGAGGAACGTGGAGAAATACCTGGCTATTCAGATTTGGTCACCAAACACGGATAAAAACCATTTCAAATAACGTTTCAATTCTGAATGGTGGTCTTTCACCAGGACAATACTGAGAGTATCTTCCACTCTGGAACGTGCGCAAATATACTACGTATTATTTTTAAATTAATCAATTGTGAAACGGCACGAATTAAATAAACACAATTTATTTGCGCACGCTGGGATTTGAACCCGCGACCTTCGGATCCGTAGTCGAGAGTCTTACCCCTCAACTGTGGAGGCCGTCAAAATTGCATGAAAGAAAGCCAACATAATATGATAATTATTTCATTAGTAAAGTTGTACTAATTAATAGAAGTACCAACAGATAGCACCGACTGCTACATTTGTGATTTGTACCGAAAGGCGCAGCTTTTTTCGACACTAATACAAACGACTCTTCCCTGCGTATTGCGCACAGATGTACATTTTTGTGTAGAAAACAGTCAACATTTTAATATGACATGCGTGTTATTTTGTATACTTAGTTTTTGCTTTTGACACGTACAGTAGGGCGGTCGGTGGGGCACGAGTGGGGCGGCCAGCACTGCAATTCATAGCTGGAACTTGGCCCGTTCTTGTGAAAGTCTAGATTGATTTACAATAATTTCAATATCTATATAAAAATCAATGTAATTTGTTTGTTTGTCCTCGATTTTCTCGAAAATTACTTTACCGGTTTCGCTGAAAATAGCACAGTTTGTTATTATTAGTGCCGGGAAGGTTTAGAGAGTAGTTTGAATGAAATCCAATATGTAAAACTGCTGCTATAACGTTTTAAAATTATTTTGAAAAACATTGAACCCGCCATGTTTTATTTAGGTTAGTTAGCCCATAGATATATCACTCTGGTTAGCCACAAATTGCATATTCAAAAGAAGAAGGTTTTTTTGTGTAGAATATTTTCAAAATGTAAAACAAGTAGGTACCTACTTAAGAACTTTATTATTTAGATATATTTTTAAAAAATAAACGTTTGGAATGAAATAAAATATTCAAATGAATGTTTCTTTATTTGGAGATAGTTAGTTTCGCTGTCAAATCAATTATGGCAAGAATTAATAACTTTATTCCAAAAAAAAAATCCGAGCAAGGCCGGGTATACATCAGTTATTTATATTTTTGTGTGAGTAAGGAAGGGTAGGCAGTGCTTATGCGCCTATATGGAATGCATGCCTCTGTCTACGCAAGTATCCGATACTTAAGTTGTATACTCAGTCGCCGACAACATGTCACTACTGAAATCACAAGACCCGTATCGGCACCGGTAATTGTTACTTTGGCATTGATCTAAAGCACAAATATTGTGATAAAATGTCTGTCACAGGTGACGATGAGACTGTTATTTTTACTTACCATCAGTGCCAGAGTGGAAGATACTCTCAGTATCGCCCTGGTGAATGACCACCATTTAGAATTGAAACGTTGCTTGAAATGGCTTTTAGCTGTGTTTGGTGACCAGATCCGAATAGCCAGGTATTTCCCCACCTTCCTCGTCCCCTTCTCCTTCCCCTCCACAATACCTTCAGCCACACAACATTCCCCAATTGGGGATGCCACAGTCTCACTGGCTCCAGACGGTTGGGAGCAGTTGGGACTCTTGTGGGGTATTCATATAAAAAAAAAAATCGTTTGATGGTGAAATCATCGTAAACTTTTAGTGTGCTGAAATTACCCATCTGATACGTAAAATTTATTACTTGTTTTTGTATTTAATTCGTAGAACTCCATTTAATGTATTAAATCACAAGACTTGTCTTGTTATTTAATGCATTATGTCAATCCACAATGTGTTTGCTTATTCTGAAAATCCATTTGATATTAATTTTTTTTTAAATCAAATTTAAAAATGTTATAGTTCTGCAACTATTTTTAGTTTTTATTATTGTGACAGCTGTTTCGGCGTTTAAGGACATTTTCAAACTGTCTGAAAATGGCAAACACTTTGAAAATGGCCTTAAACGCCGAAACAGCTGTCACAATAATAAAAAGTAAAAATACTCGCAGAACTTAATAATCACATTATTAAATTTGATTAACATTAAATTTAAAAAAAAATAAATTTATGTTCGTTTAACACCGGCGTATCCGATCGGCAATGTCAAAAAATCACTTCTCCGAATATAAGTAACTATTCTGAATAAAATACTTATGATAGATATATATACCATTTTTATAAATATATGAACACATTATCTGGCAAGACGGTAAAATTTACTAAAATATCATTTTGCAAAAAAACAAGTAAGTTATTACGAAAATAGACTGGGCACACTACCGCAGTACTAGATCATGAGAGCTCGGCGTTTCAATCGTTAGGTGACTGCCTACTCTGGCTTCGAGTCACAGAAAGAGCTCACTATGGAAGTGTGTCTTATGGTATATAAGGCACTGAATGGTCTGGCACCATCATACTTGACTGATCTCTGCGGGGGGGGACAATCTGACTTAGAGGCAGCTCACGCTCAGGTTGGTAAAGTCTGATGCGTCCAGCAGACTGGTTGAACCCTCTCGTGCGAGTGCTGGGTCCACATTCTCGGAATGAACTTCCATTTGGTTTGAGGTCAGAAAACAACTTTGAAATAAATAAAAGAAGCACATTTTTAGAGACAGCTATCTACTTGAAATGTAAAGCGCACTTGAAGTGATTTTATCACGAAATGGGACGGCATGCGGTCATCCTCAGAGTGCAATCTGCGTTAGCTCCTAGGACCCATCTATCTGTGCACCTGCGGTGAGAATGGTAATTGCATCGGCGATGGATTACTAAATTGCCTCCTCCAGTGGCGGCTCGTGACTTTTGAGTGAGCTAGAGTGCTAGAATTTAAAAATAGATGGTAGGCAGGGCACTGCCCCGCCCACCATCTAAATCTCCATACAAAAAATTGAAATTTTGAAAAAAAAAAATTTCCGCTTCTACAACATCAATAACTTCGTATTTTTCAATCTTAGCACTCTAGCTCAGTCAAAAGTCACGAGCCGCCACTGGCCTCCTCTGTCAAATCCTCTGGAGTGGGCACTAAGCCGTGGTTTGACCACCACTGTGCGGAAGCAGTCAGACTAAAAAACATGGCTTTCTATTCACTCCGGAAAATTCGCTCCATGGGTAGGTAATCTTTCAGAATACCGAGAATGGGCAAAGTATTGCAGGAGAATTTTAAACATAAAAAAAGCTCCATTCAATTTATTCTTTACAACTTATTGAAGTTTGTAAACCTCATTGTAATATTTAATCATTGAAGAAGATAATATTAACACATCCCAAATGAACCACGAAGCCGAAAAAACAAAAAAAATTAAAAAGATTTCAGTCGCATCTGGGACTTGAACCCAGGACCTCTACCTATCCGGGGTAACCGCTTAATCAACTAAGCTAATGAGACCAGATTCTTCTTCAATGATTAAATATTACAATGAGGTTTACAAACTTCAATAAGTTATAAAAAATAAATTGAATATTTCTTTCCAGACGGTTGACATTTGTCACGTAAGAGCGGGTCGCTTCTACGACTCGTTCTCGTGTTCAACAGCTCGGCTGTGGAATGATCCGCCGGCCTCTGTTTCCTCCATCCTACAACATTCAGGTTCACTCCTTCCTATCCTCGTATGGCTATGGGATATATAATATGGATCTATTGTCTTAGCAGTCACTTTGACAAACACATAATCGTCCTAAACGCAAAACAAATCACTCTTATGTGTGCAAGGTGCTGCCCTAAGAAGATTTCTGAAAACACTTTTCTTTGGTCATTAAATCATGGGTACGAAAAATATATTTTCTGTCTTGTCTATATCTACTGGTCATTTTTTTACACTTCTATACGAAACAATAACTATTCTTTAAATTTTATATCCCTTTTGCACCATGGATATCACGCCAAGGAAGCGGGAAAAAATTCAGACACTTGGTGAGCGTACGTTCCCAGAGAAATATTGCAAAGGAGTGTGGGATCACTTTCAGTGCAGTAAATAAGATTCTCAAGCGAAAAATCAAACTGGGTCTGTAAATGTGAAACAATTAGCTAACAAAAAGTTGTCCAAAGAAGCGAAACTAGCAGTCCACAATGGAGTGCTGATACCAACCCTGATGTATGGCAGTGAGGCATGGAACTGGCAGAGGAAGGATGATAGCAGACTGAATGCTGTAGAAATGTGATTCATTTCTTCAGAAGAGGTGATGAGGGTAGTGTCATCTGCATATCTGAGGTTGGATATAAACTTCAATATAAATTTTGACAAAGCAATGAAATTTCCCCAAACAACCCGCTATTAATTTTTAGTGATTCGTAAGTAAATGACAATATGAGATGTCGATATTTACAGTATTTATCGTCGCTATGTTACAAGGGTTATCCTAAGGAATGAAGTACACGCGAGACAACTTTTCACTTGTATATATCAAACTCCGAGTCATATCATCTCTTTCATAGTCGGTTGTCCCTTTCATACACTTGGACGTACGTTCACCACAGTGTGTTAAGTCTGCCTTGACGATACGTCCAGAATATGACTACATCCACCTACAAAAATACACAAAGACCAAACATTTCGCTGCTGATACTCAAAACCAAGAAGAATTTTCATGTTATACAGGCTGGCACTTGTGTTTTTTAAAATTGTAATAAAACATGGTTAACGTTTCAAGACGTTTTTATTTTTTACTTTTTATACAACATGGGAAATTTGATATTACGCCGTTTTGAAAATGGTATTAGGCAAATGTCGTCCTCCATGGTCCACACACTCAAGAAGCCTTTTTCGGAAGTTTTCGTGCACTTTCTCAAGCATGGAGACGGGTATATTGGCAATTTGAGCCCTAATATTGTCTCGTAGGATGTCCAGGGTCTGAGGACGATTCTTGTAAACAAGAGACTTCATGTAACCCCACAGGAAGAAATCACAGAGGGCTAAATCAGGAGAGCGCGTGGGCCAGTTAAGGTCCCCCCTCAGGGAGATGAGCCGCCCGAGGAAGGTTTCTTTCAAAAAGTCCATCGAAACCCTCGCTGTGTGGGCTGTGGCCCCATCTTGGTACCACGCATCCTCTAGGAAAGCCGGCATAAAAAAATCCTGGATTTTGTTCAAACAACGTGCTGTGTTCACAGTTACAGCACGACTGTTCTCTTCAAAAAAGTAAGGGCCAATGATCCCTATTCTTATTTCTAATTTTAAAACTGTCAATTCATTGTGAAATTCCATATTAAAATGATTTTTTTTATTAAAAAATTCATCCCTATTCTTGATATGGCACATATTCTCTGCGGTCCTCTACTTATCGCAGACATATTTCCTGAACCCCTGAATGCATCCACCCACCTTAAATCAATTTTCGGGAAGAAATACGACTGCTGGGTAACTGTGAACCTTAAACGAAAAGTAGGCCTCTACCGAAATAGTGCGCTCGTCCACCGACCACTCCATATTTGCAACTGAAAACCATTGAGTAAAAAAGTTCCCGCCTCTCTCCCCCTAATGAGATCACCCCCCACCCGCCGCAACCCCCCCCTCGATCTTCAGGGTGCCCTCTTCAAAAACACAAGTGCCGCATGCCACCCTGTATATATACTTTTTTAAAGAAATACAAACATTCCCAGGTTACGAATAACCTGACAATATTTGAAAATCTCCTACTACCATCACAGTCAGCGGAAGATGTTGATCGCATCATGATGGATGACTTAGCCAAGCCGCTGCCAACCCAGCCACTGACATGATGTAAAAAATAATAAAAAAAAATTATTAAATTGAAGCTAGCAGTCGACAATAGAGTTCTGACACCAATCCTGATGTATGGCAGTGAGGCATGGAACTGGCAGAGGAAAGATGAAAGTAAACTGAACGCTGCAGAAATGAGATCTCTGAGGCGAATGTGCGGTAAAACCATGTATGGTTGCATGAAAAATGTTGAGATTCGTAAAGAATGCAATGCTGATGTAAGCGTAATGAGTAAGATTAAGAAAGGAACACTAAGATGGTTTGGGCATGTAGAGCGAATGAACGAAGGAAGGAGTGTAAGGAGAATATATGACGCGAATGTGAATAATAGGAAAACCCGGGATGCCCGAGGAAGTCACGGCACAATCAAGTGAATCAAATACTTGAGTCGGGCCATGTCAAAAGTCGGAATAATAGAATATATTGTATGAGTGTGTACGAAGCAACAAGTGTATGCCAAGATCGAGTTGTTTGGCGGTCCGTCCTCTCTGCCTACCCCTGCGGTGAAACGGTGTGATGGTTAGTTAGTTTTTTAGTTATCTCAAAATGTACGAAAATATTGTTTCTGCAACCGCTTTGAATGTTTATTACGACATCGATAGGCTATGACCGTCCTGCTTGGAGCCAGGGACCACCGTGCACTGCTTCACCGCAGGGGTAGCCTTCAACATCTTACTTCATTCACATTCATATATTATCTTCCATTATTCAGACTCTGATAGGAACAGACTCAAGTATTTGATTCATTTGGTCTTTTTATTTCATCTTTAGTTGTCCCCTACTACTTCTTCCAGCACTCTTTTTAACATTTTATAATCTCTTCACTTTGTTCATCCACTTCACATGTCCAAACCATGTAAAAATAATATATAGTTTATTTGTGGCACGTTCCAGAGTGGAAGATGCTCTCAGTATCGCCCTGGTGAAATATCACCGTTCAGAATAGAAATGTTGCTTGAAATGACTCTAGTTGTGTTCGGTGACCAGATTTGAATAGCCAGGTACTTTTCCCCCACCTCCCCTCTCACATATCCTTCCAAAATCTTCAGTCTTACGACATACCACAATTGATGTTGCCATATTCCCACTGCCTCCAGACGGTTGCGAGCAGTTGGGACTCTTGCGCAGTATTCACATAAAAAAATACACGAGTTCTAAAACATTGTCTTCTTTTCTAGGTGCAGAAATGGGAATTGAGAAATTCAAATCAGTCCAACAAAAATGCCACAGAAAACTTTATTCGAATTCAAAACTGAAGTCTAGCGGACAGACTCCTGCAGGACGGGAAGTGAAGCAGTTCCCGTGTACCCACTGCAGCTTTTCGACATTCCAGCAGTCATATTTAACTAAACACATTCGTTCTCACACTAAAGATAAACCATTCTCATGTTCGTACTGCAACTCTTCATATTCACAGAAATCACACTTAACTGTGCACATTCGATCTCATACTAACGAAACACCATTCACGTGCGATTACTGTGGTTATACGTGCACAATCAAACAAAACTTAATAAGACACATTGTTACTCATACTAGAGAGAGACTTTTCTCATGTTCTTACTGTGACTACGCAACTCCGAATAAACACACTTTAACGACACACATTCGCACCCACACTAAAGAAAAACCATTTTCGTGTTCGTTCTGCAGCTATACGTTCTCGACAAAATCTCAATTAACATCACACATACGCACACACACCAAAGAAAAACCATTCTCATGTTCTTACTGCACTTATGTGTGCGCACGAAAGTCATATTTAACGAAGCACATTCATTGTCATTCTCAAGAAAAACCATTTTCGTGCTCTTACTGCACATTCGTGTCTTCACGTAAGGAATACTTATCTCTACACATTCGTACCCATGCTAAAGAAAAACCATTCTCGTGCTCTTACTGCAACTTCAAATGTCCACAGAAGTCAAACTTGGATAACCACTTGCGTTTTCATACTGAAGTAAATCCACTGTCATGTTTCTTCTGCAGCTATTCATGTTCGGATGAGCAAAGCTTAATTTTGCACTGTAAACAGGACTGTAAGCGCAGGGTTCTTTCAACTAAGATAAATTAAATCAGTTCAGAGAAATCTTATTCAAATCTATAGCTTTATTCCGAGCTCGATGAATTTTTTACACTTGACCTTCGAAACAAGAGGAAGATCGAATTTCGATAATCCACCCCTTAAAGCATAATTTTCTTACTTGATGAAATTTCGCATACTTGATGCTCAACATTAAAGTAAAATTACTGGATAGGGGTAGGGGTAACATACCACAACCTCAAAACTTTACTTCAATCCATTTATTCCCCGGGTACTTCAGCTAGTAGACATTATGTACCGCCTCACGCATACAATAAACTACCATTACAGACCACAGCAATAACTAATCATAGAGATATATAGAGTCAACGTTCCTTACAAAATCACTCTAAAAAGTTGTTCTCGCGCATGAAATGTGAAGCGGCTGTCGATGTAGCCCGAATCCTTCCGACCGCGAATGAACGGAATGCACCGCCGCGGCTTGGAGCATTTCTTACCAGTGGCGTGTCCCGACTTCAGATGCTATTTAAGTTTTTTTTTTTTATCAATAAATTGGCCTCATCTATGTTGCCCATATTTCGAACGCCGATGTTTACTCCACTTGTATACCTCTTTATGTAACTAATATGTATTTTTTTTATTCTTTTGATAGAAAGCAGTCACTTTGTGGTTAGACATATTTAATTGTTAATTGCATTCTGTATTGGCAAAACAACACGCAATGTCAATATTAGAATTAAAGAACATCTTAGATGCTTAAATAATAACGGCTTTTCCGAATTCGCAAAAAAAAAAAACAAAATTCTTAATAATCAACTAAATGTGTCCAATAGCCCAATATTAGGTAAATTTCCCATTATCCCATAATCACCTGTTCATGTATTCCTTGGTAATCCATTACGGGGTGTGTTCAAAAGAAAAGGTGAATTTTTGAATTTTCGCGGGTTGTGTACATTCGATTATCGATTTTTTGTTGTTGTTATGTTGGTACACATATGTTTTTCATATGTTAGCATTATCAGCCATTTTGGATAAGTGGTTTGTTTTTGACAACTGGAAAGATTAGTCACGTTTTGTTTTTTCTTCGATTTTTTACTAAAAAAAAATTTTGTAAAAAATCGAAAAACATCGATTTTTTGGATTTTTTGAAGAAATGCTGATAAGGACATAGAAAACAAACCAAATCTAAAATTTCACTTTAATCGGACTAATGATGCCCCAGAAAACGGCTATCAAGTTCCGACCAAAACTAGGAAATTCCTCCATAGGATTAACAATTATTAACATTTTTTTTCTAAAAAGAATTATTTTTTTTTGATGAAATGCTGATGAGGACATATAAAATAAAGCGAATCTAAAATTTCACTTCAATCGGGACTGATGATGCCTCAGAAAACGAACCTAAATAAAAAATCCAAGAACACCCAAAAACGTGACTAACTTTTCCAGTTGTCAAAAACAAACCACTGATCCAAAATGGCTGATAATGCTAACATATGATAAACATATGTGTACCAACATAACAAAAAAAAATCGATAGTCGAATGTACACAGCCCGCGAAAATTCAAAATTCACCTTTTCTTTTGAACACACTTCGTATGTACACTTCTTTCTCTTTCTCTCTGTTATTATCTCAGATTCTATTTCATTCTATCTCATTTTTTCTTTGTTCATGTTATGTTCTGTCTTATTCTATATATGTGTTGTATTTTTGATCAGTTTAATTTTGTACCCTGATGATGCTTGTGTTAAGCGAAACCGGTCGGTCCTAATAAAATTAAATAAATTTCGTGGTTATAAACAAAGTTATTGTTTTATTTTCATTTAATATGTATTCCTTCAACAAAAACATCATTGAATGGCCATTGAGAAAAGATCATAAGGAAATTGAAGACATTGTTATCTTTTCTCATTATCCGCCGCCAATACTACCTACCGTCCTGCATTTACACTGTAATTTTAACATTATCTCTTTTACTTTTTGTTTTAAATAATACAAAAATTGTTTTATTTTTTAGTATCGTGCATTATTTATTTTAATAGCGCATTCTTTGTTTTCGACACCACCTTCAGTATTCACCTCTTTTATAATAATGTATTCTAAATTCCCTTTCAATTATTGTTTGACTATAGCTTTACTATTTTAATATATTATGTTTTAAATATTTTAATTTAACAATGCCTAATCTGTCATAACATCACGCTCAAATTTTTCATTCAATTCTGTACATCCAGTCACCTACCTAATAACAGGTTTTCACCTAGTGATAAATCATGATAATGTAAACCATACAATAATATAATTATGTAACATATTGTCTTATATTTAAACATGTCGCATTGTATTGCGGTTTTTTTTTAAATAAACATCGATTTATCGACACTGAAACTAAAAAAAAAATTGAGGCAATTCTTAAACTTAGAAGCACTAAAAATTAGAAAATCCCTGAATAATAATGCTAGTATTTTAAATAACCAAATTAACTTATCTTTTAGTCCCATTCTGAATATTTTTCCAATAAATCGCTGTTCTTCCCGGAAATCCTACAATTACCCCTACCCATTTGCTTACCCCCCACTCCAACACCTAAAATTTATATGTCTTGTCAATATTCTATATCATAAGTTAGTTTTAATATTCTCCTGATGAAGGAAGGGTGCTTCCGAAACCGGTAGTGTTTTAATAAAATAAAAGTGGTCTACAACAAATTTAAGTGTTTTTTATTGTAAATTATGGCGAGCCACAAAGTTAATGCTTTTTACAAATATGTTGTATATAACTGTTTATTGGTGATTCGAGCATAAGTTCCCGTAAGTAGGAGTCGTTATATGTTAGGCCTTCCACACGAGCGGGTGGCCCAATACTAAAAGAGACATCCTTTCCTAAAGTCAAGCCTACCATCTTTAGGAAAGGACGACCAGATGGTCGAACCTTTCGACGCCATGGCTTTGTAGTATTGGGCCGTCCGCTTGCGTGGAAGCCACTTATGTCTTTCTTCACTCGAACGAAGCTATACCACTCGAGGGGTAAACGTCAGGCGGAAGTGCCCACCTGCCCTTGTCCCGTGAAATCATTCCCGCCAACTTTCTTCTTCTTCTAATCCTGGTAGACTGCTAATTTTATTCCATTACTGACCGTGTATACCAGTGTTACACAATACTTGATATAGCCTTTTGTAATCACCTAAAATAAATGACCGAATTCACCGAAATATTTAGATTTAAAATGTGCATTTTAAATAATAGGAATTCCCAGATTAGACCGGCCATAAAATGAATTTAGTACAAAGGCTAGCCGAACCTATTGTTAGAAAAATCGTAACTAAAATAATATAATCTTAATTGCTATTTTGGGAAAGTCCGCAATTCCTTTGGAATTTTATGGGACGGCAATAAACACCTCAAAGGAATTGAGCCGCCCGACGGAACAAAGGCCGCTGAACAATGCGGGTGATAAAATAATACCTACAGGTAGACAGGAGGACAGTGGGCTCTCAGAGACAGTCGAGTGAAAGCTTCCACCGAGGAGACACGAGTCGCGTGCAGTCTTCCACCGAGGAAGCACGAGTCGGTTGCAGTAGTCCGCCCAGGACAGAAGAGTCGGTCGCAGTAGTCCGCCCAGGACACACAGCCAAGTGAAACCTTCCGCCCGGGAAGGTTCCTATTCTCGCTCCTTGGAGAGGCCGCCCAGGTCCTCTGACGACGAGGGAATCTTACGCTTCCATCCCAGAAGGAAGTAACTGATCTTCGCCCTTCGGAGATCAACATCGGAGACCGCCCAGGCCTCTGATTATCGCCGCGTTGCACCTACTCCCGATCCAGAGGTACATGAATACCTAGTGCGAACGCGAGGACTCTACATACAAAGCAGCCACTGGACCCTGGACAGCCATCACCAAAAAGGGAAGTGCCTTTGACTCTAATGATAATTCCTCCCACAACGTCAGCCAGTGAACCTCTAATTTTAACTACAAAGACTTTAACAGTAGAACTAAGTAATTGCCTAAGCCAGTGAACCTCTAATTTTAAGTACAAAGACTTTAACAGTAGAATTAAGTAATTGCGTATCTAGTTTTATTGAATTTATTATGTCTAATTAAGATTTACTCTAGTCTTAAGACTAACCCCACGACTATCAAAATAAATTACTTGTAACTACCTAAGATCGCCTTTCTATTCCTCCCTTTTTGCGTTATTCCTAGAATAATACCAACTGCCCGACGCAACGTCATATCATACTTATAAAATAATGTTAAAAAGTAGGAACTAAACAAATAATTTCCACCGTGCCGATATTTTATACGCTGGCAGCACTGGACTACGGACAACAAAGTGAACTGTCGAATCCGAATATTTAGAGAGTGCTTTATCTATGATTATACATGTACATAACATAACCTATAACTCTGGCAGGGCAACTGAGTGACAACTTAATTCTATTGTTATGTGTTCAAGAAATAAGTTCATATCCGTATTTACCTCCTTTCAACATTTTATCAATTAGCCGGTAAGTTGCCGAGCGGACCAAAGCTATGATGCGTTCCCATTGCAGGGCCACAATTGCGGTTTCCCGCTATAATGATAGAAGTCAGCGGAATAAAGAATTTCAATTCATTTTTTATTTTCTTTTATCAATATCTTCCTTCAAACTTAATTACACGTAGTTTTTTTTAGTTATCTTTTACGTTCGTATAGCATTCTTAATACGTATTTAAATCGTTATCATAATAAGAAACGACTATTTCAGTTAGGGAGACGCCGATAATATTTTTTTAATTACGATTTCACAATAAATATACGCGTAAAAATTGAAACAGACATCGACCAATCCTATGTGTATTCTGTTTTAACAAGATAAATAAATAAAAATGGGTTCTTATCCAATACTCGTTAAAGCCACTGCGATGAAAGGTTCGACCGTCCCGTCATCCTTTCCCAAAGTAGGTAGGCTTGATTTTTTTTAACAATAGCTCCAAACTGGAGTCACTGGGAGTAATATTTTCCCTCAAGGCCTATGTCATCTTTGGGTATGCTGTGCGGAGGGTGTTTTGAAAGACAGTAAGGATTGAACGAATGAATATTGAAGAGGGAGGAAACAACGAGGGCTTGCAAACTGTTGAACACAAGAATTCGTCGTTCTCATGTGAAAAATGTCAACTGTGTGCGATAATGCTAAATGACAGGAGTTCCTCGGAACATCTTCCATTAAAATACTAGTAGAATGAGGACAGCTTCTTCACCTGACGTTTGTGCTCCAAAGATTGGAATAGGGTGCTCATTTCTGTACTGAGACGAGGGTTTTTATCAGGGGACTAAGTCTGTACCTTTTCCGTTAGCTAACACAAGTTAAATAAACACATCGTCGTCTCTTGCATTACGGATTTGTCTCTTAACCTTTGGGTTATTATTCAAAAAGTAGTTAAAAAAACGGGTTTTATTTTCATTAGATTTCGCAAAAACAATAAGTGTTTTCAATATACCAACTTGTATGGGAGAGGCGAAAATACCTGGACTCATCTATTCGATTCTGACGGCCTCCACGGTCGAGGGGTAAGGCTCTCGACTACGAATCCGAAGGTCGCGGGTTCAAATCCCGGCCTGCGCAAGTAAATTTTATTCAATTAATTTGTGCTGTTTCACAATTAATTCATTTACTAATAATATGTAGTATATTTGCGCACGTTCCAGAGTGGAAGATACTCTCAGTATCGCCCTGGTGAAAGACCACCATTCAAAATTGAAACGTTGCTTGAAATGGCTTTTAGCCGTGTTTGGTGACCAGATCTGAATAGCTAGATATTTCCCCACCTTCCTCTTCCCCTTCTCCTTCCCCTCCCCAATACCTTCAGCCTCACAACATTTCCTAATTGGGGATGCCATAGTCTCACTGGCTCCAGACGGTTGGGAGCAGTTGGGACTCTTGTGCGGTATTCATTAAAAAAAAAGCTTCGGCTGACCTCGAAATAAATAACGCAGTAACAAACTTGATATATACAAATGTTTTATGGGTTTCGGGTATAGTTTTTTTTGTACGGGATACGGCTTGTTGCATTCGGGCGATAAAATAGCGGCCATATCACGTACGTTCGTATGGGTAGGGCGGTTAATGAAAACACAAACTAAACTTGGTAGCGCTATATGGACTTCCAATCTGTAAAATTGTTGTCTATGGCCGTTTCAACTTGCATCAGCAAGCGCAAAAGATACAGACTTGGCCCTGTGGTATTTTGGTGCTTCAGAGGTGGTTTGCAAATTCTATTACATTTGTACAGGGTCAAGTAATAATCTATCTATATATATATATACATATATATATATTAAAATCAATGTAAGTTTGTTTGTTCCTTTGTCCTCGATGTTCTCGAAAATCACTTGACCGGTTTCGCTGAAAATACCACAGTTTGTTATTAGTGCCGGGAAGGTTTAGAGAGTAGTTTGAATGAAATCCAATATGTAAAACTGTTGCTATAACGTTTTAAAATTAGTATGAAAAACATTGAACCTGCCATGTTTTATTTAGGTGAGCCCATAGATATAACACTCTGGTTAGCCACAGATTGCATTTTCAAAAGAAGAAGGTTTTTTTGGGTAGAGTATTTTCAAAATGTAAAACAAGTAGGTACCTACTTAACACATTGTAATCGGGCGCTTAGAACAATAGACTCTAGCCTATAGCGGGTGTTTTTCGCGATTAGCGCAAAAATATATCGCTTTCTTAAAATTGACACAATTTCTAAACCAAATAATATTTTCGATTGAAATTTTCAAAGAAATCGTATATGACATTTGATCATCAAAAATAAATTATAATTCCTTTGATAACATCATAATTTTACCACATTACAAAGCTGAATATAAAAACCTGATATTAATTTAGTAATTAGCATTCAATATTCAATATTTGAAAATTCCATGTAAAAGATAACATGTTTATTCATATAATATAGTTATATAATAAATAATAATATATATTTGCCATGCCCGCAGTTTTACAATCGCTGGATGTGTGAAATCTGATCGCGTAAATATTGAACATTGTCGCCTAAGGCCGAAGGCGAACACTCAATAACTCATAAGTTTAATTGCTTCTTGTCAAAAAAGAGTCTTTTGCGGTTGCCTCGCCTAATTGAAGAGCCCATTCCACTTATGAATCATAGTATTTATTCTTTGAAGGAATCAGTACACTTGATATGTTGATAATCCATCACACACTATAAGTGCATGTATCACATAAATTCCTCCAAGTATATGCTTGTATATAACAACAATGACAATTGAGTAAACAACTAAATAAAAATACATGTAAAAAGCAGTGGATGATTGGTAAGTACTTACGAAAAACTGGCATTGGAAGGATTACAGTACAATCATTGCAGTCTGCAAACAACTGGTCTATCTGTGTGGAATGAAAGGGTTTGATTTTATTTCTCCCGGGTAGATAGAATAGGGGAACACTTGATTCACTGTGGAACAGTCGGTTGTCACTTTTCCTTACAAAACTTTGGCAACATGATATAACTATACATAATAAAACAAAATACAAAAAAAAAACGAAATATAATGTTTATTTTATAAACTAATAATGTTTTACGGTGTGGTAACGTTCGAAACATTTTCCAGGGTGAAGTGGTACACAGCAAAATTGGCAAATAAAACACGTTTCACTTCGCTTTTGGTGGGCTGCGCATACCCGACATTGTCTTAGGGGATTTTTTCTCTTACCCTTACCTACAATTTTACCTAATGTATGTTTTTTCATGTCCTTTGACAATCTTCCGGAAGGATCGAATTTTGGTGTTCGCTTCGTAGGTTGTGTCGATGGTCCCGGCTCCGGGTTATCTAATTCATCATCAGAAGGTATTCGGTCGGTTATCCAATGCAATGCTACTTCATGCAGAAATTTTTTATATTTCATCTTTGGTTGATGAACCGAATTAAATATGACGAATGAATTAAAAAGTGCACAGTTTATTAGGTACATCGTTACCCTCTTTGTCCATTTTGTTGTTTTACGCAATATCGAATAATATGAGAGGTATTGATCAGCACGGTCAACACCTTTCATGTGCTTATTGTATTCGATTACAGATGTTGGTTTTATGATTTTATTGCGCGCTTTCCAATCCATGTTCTGGCTTTCTTTCATTTCAGCAGAATGAATGGTGGAAATCATTCGAACTTCTTTTTTAGATTGCCAAACTTGCAATAGTACATCGCCTTTTCTTTTGAAAATACATTCACCTTTCTTCTGTTTAATCATTTGCAATGATTTGGGTAGACCCCTGTTTTTTCTTATAGTACCACAAACTCTTATTTTATTTAGTAATAAAGCCTTGCAATTTTCGACACTGTTGTAGTAATTGTCCATATAAAGATGATGCCATAAATTAGTATACTGAGGCACAACTTTTTTTACAGTTTCTAGTAATTTAAGTCCTTGTGCACAATATATTTCAAAATTGCAAATGTAGCCTATCACTTTCACAGAAAATTCGCACAAGTATTCCTTATTTCACAATTTTAGAAGCATTGTAAACTCTATAAAAATAGTTTTCCCCTCCAAAGTATCATTCCCTCATCTAAACTTAATTCTTGGTGGGGTTTGTAAATGTTTATAAATTTTGGTAAAAAGTGGTCAATAATTGGTTTTACTTTGCATAATCGGTCGGAACTATCTATGATATCTTCATTGTTAGAAAAATGTCACGCTTTCCAAATCTGCCGAAACCGGTCTCTGGACATCGTTTTAGCAAAATAAGGAGTTTCGGTTGTTGGTTCCGTAGACCAATACTCGTCCCTTATATCCTTTCGAACTTGTCCCATCAAAATAATCAGCCCCAAAAACTTTTTCATTTCTTTCAAAGTAATATTTTTCCACTTTCCCGATTTTTTATATAATTTGTAATTATGTGAGTTTTGGTGGTAATATCTATTAGGTGGTAATATCTATTAGATTCGTTTACAAAATATTCAAACAAATCATCACCGATAAATAACTCTATCGCATCACTTACGGTTTGAGGACAATGGACATTTGAATTCAAACCGCGGCGCCCTAAAAACGATTCCAGAACTGGAGGATTATCAAACGATGACCACTCGTCCACATCCTCATCTGAGCTCGTCTCCGAATCAGAATCACTTTCAATAGTGCGACGGTGAAACGTTCTAGGTCTTGGTATTTGTTCATCATCACTCAGTTCGTTGTCTGACAACTCTTCAATATTATCATTCCATGAACAATTAGATAAATTGTCGGCATACACTTCATCGTCACTATCATTGGCTTGTAAAGACGTTTTTGTACGGATAACGTCCTACACAATGCTAATATATTCAAATAATAAAATACCAAACAGTAAACAAAACAGTGCGAGCGGTATGAAAAATAGTCCAATACGTGAAATGACTCAAACTAAACTGGAGATTGAGATCGCATAAAAAATCTAGATTTCTGGCGACGCCTTTACAAGTGGCACACTAGCCAATCCGGACAAGGCATCTCAAATAATGTCGACAGACTGTCGCCTAACACCCAGGTAGCAAATTACCCTACAAGGCGTTTTATTTCACGCTGATAACAAACCCGTATAATGCCGTTGCCCGCCGAAAACCGACAGTCGACAAAAACGGCATTTGCCGTGTCCCGCAGTTGACCGACAGTCCGCGAAAAACGGCAAATGCCGTGTCCCGACGACAATGTGTTAAGAATATATTGGAGGTGGAGGTATTATCATAAAAGGTATTTGATATAAGTAAGATAGATCCTACTCAATTTTTTGTTGTTTGCTTATTGATTTAATAATAGGTTAGTAAGTGGTTAATTTTTTTTTTCTATTTCCTGCCAAGAATAGGGAAAATATGATTATATTTTTTTAAAAAATAAAACAATAACTTTGTTTACATCACTTTTATTTCGTATATACTTTTGCCGACTGGGTTTCGCCACTACCATATCATACTGCCCTGAAGAAGCTACGGTAGTGCCGAAACCCGGTCTGCAAAAGTATATACCAAATAAAAGTTATTATTTTATTTTAAAAATTATAATGTCACATCGCCAAGTTACCGCTTCATATGAAAATATATATTTTTTTGATTTTAATATTTGATTAAATGCAAATTTAACAAAAAATATTTTTATTGGCAAATACATATAAAATTGTATATCGAAAATCCGATCCGACAGCATTCTACAGGGTTTAAAAAAATCCTGCGCAGATCCAGTGGGATTGAAAACTGTACGGGAGTGCAATCCCAATACGGACCTCATAATCCCGATCTGTAGAGAATTCATATTTTTATAGGTTATTATAATAATTTTCATTAATACACACAAATTTAAAAATACAAATTTTATTAACATTTAGAAAAAAATACAATATTAGCTTATGTACAAGTTAAAACAATATTCTCAATTTGATTTCATCAAAAATGAACTAGGGTTTTTAAAACTTAAGTATAAGAAAAATCATTTAAAAATGGCTTACTTCAATGGGAATGATAAGATGATTAAAAACTATAAACATTAAACCTCTCTTAACCTTTTCAACGCAATTCCTCCCATCACGCAGCACGTTTTGATACAATATATATGTTTTTATGAAAATTCGTGGATCATATATGCGACATCCGGTCACGGGGAGAACCGCCGATGGATCACATATGCGACAGCCAGGTAGATAAGGATAAAAGGGTGAAGTATTCCCTCATGTTGGAGAGAGTTCAGAAGAAATTCTAGAAATTTCTCTACCTATGTATGGCTACTACCCGTGGCTCTATCCTAATGACTTTCTCTGGAGTATGCTCGGAATGAACCATCTGCGGGTCAGAAGGGATGTGCATATTGTTACACATTTCTTCAGATTAATTCGCGGATGGTTCCAAAACTCGGCTATCATGGAGAGCATTCTTTTCTACGTTCCCGATGTTTATCTCCTTCACCGACAGCAAAGACTGTTTAATTTCCCGGCCTGCAAGACCAACTTGCCGATGGTCATATTATCATTGGATTTTGTAATGTTTGTGAAATATTAAAATATTGAATTGAATTGAATTGAAAAGGTTTTCGAGTAACCAAAAAAAAATATGTGGGAAAACCGTAACAAATGTATTGTAAACTCCCCACCGTGTAAATAACCTTTATTCAAAATTTATCAATCTGAACATAAAAACAAATCAGTTTTTAGTGAGTACATACTCGTACATACATATATCTATTTCTAGACATTTTGTTTTGAAGAGTTTTATTCATTATGTACGTTTGTTACTTAATTTTATTTTTTTGCTACCGGTTTCGTTTTGTTAACCATGTTTCCTTGTTATTTTGTTAATCATGTTTCCTTGTTGTTTTGTTAACCATGTTTCCTTGTTATTTTGTTAACCATGTTTCCTTGTTATTTTGACTCCCCCCCCCCTTCCCCTCCAAATCGCCACTCCCACTACTCTCACCTAATATAATATCTAATTATTTCCGTACTTATTTAATTTAATTTAAGTTAGTTTTAAGAACGCTAGTGAATGACACGGATGTGTCGAAACCGGTAGCAAATAAATAAAATTAAGTAACAAATGTACATAGTGAATAAAACTCTTCCAAACAAAAAATAAAAATGTTATTTTATAGAACTAAGAGATTCCTTTCAGAAAAGTAAAATGGCACCTCAACAACAATAGCTTTGCTCAGACAATACGCGTGAGCCATCCCCAACTAGGAAATAAATAATTAAACAGTCAAAAAGCCAAAATAAAGTGAATGAAATAAATTGTGACTATAGTATGTAATATATTCGGACCTTCCCATTAATGGTCAATTATTTATTAACTTGCTTGCTAGTTGGGAACGGTTCATGCGCTAGCCTCTTGGTGTCTGGACGAGGCTAATTAGATTTGCAAATACATTCTGAATTATGTATTTAAGTTCTGTCTTGATATAATACTGTTCCACCGTGTCAAACTGTTTGACAAAGCCTTCAGACACACCAGCTAGACATAAAAAAATGATTTTAAATAAAAATAAATAATAATGCTTTAATTTTTTTTTAAACTTTTCCCGTTGCCAAGAGGGGTAGTAAAAATCTCTTAAATCGCTATTCTCCATGTATTATTTTAAATAGACCTTATAGTTTTGGTATTTTTTGCACTCCTACAAGCTATACACATAATCTACTATTAAAACATTCATGTGAAGGTATCATTCCTTGCCACAAATAATATTTTTTGGATGCTGGAGAACCACACCCGCATCTGCACATTTCCGCCATTTAATTATCACGCGGTGGGTGATGCATAACTCACTCGCACTTACCAAAGCTGCGTGAGAGAGTAAGGTAATCGGCCGCCGGACCGCCAGCAGGTAGCAAATGTTCTTACTGTGCTGTGTAGAGGTTTTTTATAAAATTAACTATATTGTAATTTTATTTTACACAAAAACACATTGAATGTGTAAGCCATAAAAAAGAATATGCAATAAAATTTAAAAATAGCATTATAATGAAAAAATGCATGGGGTAACTGAGTCACCCCTCATGGCAACGTAAGTTTTATTTTGCATCTTAGCATGCCAAAGGTTAAAAGGTAAATTAATTCTGAAACAAACATAGTTGCCTGATTCCATGTTACACATAATATACTAAATAAATCAAACAAATAACCAACCAAATACATATACCCAATATTATGACTTTTCTAAATTACTGTACCTATAGCAAAGGTTGATAAATTGTGTAAAAATGATATTGTCTACCAATAAACATTTTGGGGTAATACTCAAATAAAAAGTTCCCTGATCTGAGTACACGTGATTCATACAAAAGTAAAATAGCCCTCCAGACTAGCAACCAAATTCTTGTAAAAGTATTGCGCAATCTAGGATTCAATCGAAGATCTAAGGCTGCTCTCTGACGGTCCGGTGAGGAATGAACTTTTCACTCGCCACTGGAGACACTGCGCAGAAAAGTCCCACAATGGACTGCGTTGCAAACCGTTACCTTACTTTAGCAAACTTGACTTTTCTGTGCAGTGTCTGCAGTAACAAGTGAAATGTTGGTTCCTCATCGGACCGTCAGAGAGCAGCCTAAGCTGTAAATTGAGAAAAATCGAAATTTTAGGTGTGCTACCCAAACACAAATACATTTTTCTATCAATTTCCATGTTTTAATTTCTATTTTCGATTTGCAAAATTACCTTGAGCGCCCCAGAGACAGCCAATATAAATTGTCAATAACATCGTACAGGCTCGACGAATGAGCTAGATAAGTGCGAACAAGTATCAAGGAACAGTTGCACACTAATGAAAATTTCCAAATACATTATTATACATAGTCACATGATTTCATACACTCTATTTTGTACTTTTGACGGCTTAATTATTTATTTGCTAGTTGGGAATGTGTCGTGAGTTGTTTGGACTATCTGGATGAAGATATTGACGATTGACAATAATTAAGAATCCCCGGGGTGCTTTATAATGAAGATATTAATATTTACCTGCTTCAGTAAGATGTTTATTATAAGGTATTTAACAAATATAAAATAGAAATTAATACACGAAATCCATAGAAAAATGTTATGGGCGGCAGAGGTACAATTTTGCTTTATGACAATTTATATCTTTAATTGAATCTTAGTTAAAAAATGACAAAATAGAGAGGCAACGCGGTGCGAGGGAGATAGGTGTTGTCGAATAAACTTTCGCAACGCTACCGGCACAGTCGTGAAATCCCAACCAGAGCTCTCGGGTTAGCGCCTGACTGAGGGTACAAATAGACCACAAAAACAGCTATTTGTCAGTCAGCCAGCAACTCTCGCCCCGACAACACTTCTCTACTTCGACTGCCCCGAGTCACTCTGCTTATACCGACTTGCCTTCTCCATCATTTCTGACCACCGCTGACCCTGGACTCCTCGGGAATACTACCACCCACTGGACCCAGACCCTCACATTGACCACGGAGGCCCGCAGAGCATTCGCCAGAGTTTCTAATTTGTGCAAAAGGACTTTCCACAAATTGGAAATTTTTGTACAAATGTGTATATTGTGCAAAATTCGAAAGTTCGTCTGTGTGCCACACATCTGGTACAAATACTTTTATGTAAATTTGGTCGGTTGCGTGGAGGTCGTCAAATGATTATTTTATTTGTGCTAGAACCATTTTATTACTCAGCAGTTAATAGAATAAAGGTTTCGGTTGTTTGTACATAATATAAATACACAAGTTTATTTAGGAAGTAGAGTTAGGAATTAGTTAGACTGTTAGTCTGTTCTAAAAATTTCTGGTTGATGTACGAGACTTGATTTCGTATCCTTTTGCAGCCGGCATTTGCGAATATCGGGTTACTCTCTGAAGGACCGTATGACATGATAGACATCACAGCACTGAAAAGAAGAATTTTTGTTTTATTTAAATGCAATCCTGGCCAACCGGCCTCGCATCTGGCAAACCCCTTTGGAGTGAAGGCGCAAGTCTGCTTCGGTCACGACCATAGATAATAGAAACAAGGGGGATGATCCATTAGTACGAAACCGCAAGTACAAAAGTGTCGCTAACATCATTCACCTATACTACTTCAAATCGCATCTACGAACAGCGGCACCTGACCTTTTTTTACTCCGCACAGGAGGCCATGAAGAAAATAATTTCCCTCAGGGCCTGTCACCTTTAGTTATGCTGTGTAGAGGAGTTTTTTTTTAATGTAAGGAAGGAGAGGAAGTTCTGGGAAGAAAAAAGGTATAAGAGGTGGGTAGTCATACCTCCCGGTTTCTATTATCTATGGTCACCACACTCTCTTGAAGATTCGTGGTAGACTTCAGATGTGTTATTATGGTACTACTAAACTGCCAGTAAAGTGAAAGCAACAATTATAATATCACACCAAGATTTCAACGAGAGACAGAATAATCAACATTGCGGGTAGAACTTCATAACTAACACATTCACGGACACAACGTCCATGGATGTCATTTTAAAGGAGATGCGATATGACACAGAATACAGGAAAGTCACGTTATGTAGAAGAATGTAGTCAGCCTATTTGAGTCATAAGGCGAACACTTCTATACTTGATAATGTCACACTCAAAGACGATAGGCGGTTAAAAAAATTTATTGCTGATCCGACTACACAAAACACCAAATTTACACCCCTAAGATACAGCAAGTTTCGTATCACGAACTTCTGTTTGCCGACAAGTGTCCGTCAATGTGTTAATTTAATTTGAAGAACAAATTAATTAGATACTTACTCTATTTCCTCGTCGGTTGGGTAATGTTTTCCCAAATTTGAGAATTCCACTTTTGCGCATTTCTCAACATGGCGTTTCTCCAGAGGTAAGAATGGAATATAATGATCTATGAGCTGAGAATATATTAATTCCGATTTGTGGAATCCCCCTGTAATTTAAATACATTATCAACATATTAGGATACGGTTTTATTGACCAACGGCAACAATATGTAATATGTGTATCTAGTCATGGCGACGGGATGTCAATCCTACAAAGTAAATAGCATAAAAACAATAATGATAAAAAATATTATTTAGAAACGAATTACATTGTCTACTGGCACATGAAAGCTTCCTTTACAAGAAAGAGACAGAATTATATGATCGTGCCGCGCAAAAAGTAACCCTTGACTCTGTGCAGAAACGGGCGGTCCGTTTGATACATTCGCCTTTCTTAACAAACGGATTGCAATTTTTGGAACACAGACGTCAGGTGAATGCTGTTCTTGTTCTACCGGTATTTTAATGGAAGATGCTGGAAGGAACTAGCGTCATTGATCCCTTCGGAACCGGTGTACTCGGGAAACACGCCAAACGCGCGCCCAACATTTATCACGTGAAAACGGGTCGCTTCTACGACTCGTTCTCATGTTCAACAGCTCGGCTGTAGAATGATCTGCCGGCCTCTATGTTTCCTCCCTCCTACAACGTGGGTCTCTTTAAGATCCGAGTTCACTCCTTCCTATCCTCTAAAAGGCCCTCCACACAGCATCCCCAAAGATGATATAGGCCTTGAGGGAAATAATTTCACTCACAACCTCCTGTGTGGAGTTACTGTAAAAAAAAAATGCAAGTTCATATTCATTGCCAAAGTTCAAATCGTACACGCAGCAGTTGTTTTCTGTCGTGCTTTAAAAAAAAAATTGGCACACGGGAACCTGTTATTATCTCTTACCAAATTCATATTGTATTTTGATATTATAATAATTATGTAAGATTACGATGAGGTGTAAAATGTTGTTTAATTTTGTTGACAGTTCGGTGCACAAGTGACCATTAGGTCATTCCGTGCCTGCAGACAATTGAGATAAGAAGTTTGATTAGAGAAAATAAAATTTATAGTAATTAAAAATTATGCATACCTTCAGATATAAAAAAACCTTTCCTTATCACTTGATCAAAGTCTGCCAAAACCAGCGTATTTCTATCCTTGTTCAGTGTCAGCATATGTTTTGCTATTTCATTGCCATTTATGTTGGACAGAAAGAGAAAAACCACATGTCTGAAAAAAATATTATTTTCTTATTACGTAACACCGGTCATTAGGGTGAAATGGAAAAACCTAGCTTTCTCAATTATATTTGAAAAGATGCCAAGAATCAAGCTACCATTATGAACTTTATTCACAAATCTTTGCAGCTATACAAGAAAAGCCTACTAATCCTCGGCTCGCGTGCGCTAATAACTTTACTTTATTTGTATGTTTTTTCACATATAATTAATATAAGAGAGAATATATATTCCAGAGTGGTAGATACTCTCAGCATCGCCCTGGTGAAAGACCACCGTTCAGAATCGAAACGTTAAACGAAATGGTTTTAACCAGGTACTTTCCCAACCTTACTCTTCCCGATCTCCTTTCCTGCCCTACTCCATTCAGTCGCATAACATACCCCAATTAGGGATGCCATAGTCCCACTGGCTTCGGGCAGTTTAGACTCTAGTGAGGTGTTCATATAATAAAAAAAAAAGGAACTGGAAAGAAAACATCACGAGACCGGGTTGTAGGGCCAATGACGTATATTATACAGTAATACGATAAGCCCTTCAATTCAGACAAGGAAAATGCAGGCAAAAATCGACCTTATATCTCCTTCAACAGTAGTAGTAGGAGTAGGAGTAGGGGTAGGGGTAGGGGTAGGAGTAGGGGTAGGGGTAGGGGTAGGGGTAGATGTAGGAGGGTGAGTAGAAATATTTTTCCTAATATTCATTTTAAAAATTATTTCTAACATACACTCCTTGCTTCATCCACATTACAACATATTCTAAATATATACAAACCAATTGCAGGACTGCATAGGCAAAACCTAGTATAATAAAGATTGAAAAACCGTAAACAAAATAAAATAGAAAGGCACAGTGGATCCGAATTTAAACACTAATGCAGAAAGAAAATAATATTATATTTTTTAATAATGTTACCATATAATTACTTTATTTTTTAATTATTTAGTAGACTAAGGTGGCTCCCACACGAGCGGGCGGCCCAATACTAAAAAGCCATGGCATCAAAAGATTCAACCATCCCGTTGTCCTTTCCTAAAGTTGGTAATCTTGACTTTAGGAAAGGACGATCGGATGGTCGAACCTTTCGATGCCATGGCTTTTTTAAGTATTGGGCCGCCCGCTCGAGCGGAAACCACTTACGAACTAGTTCGAAATGAGTATTTCAATTATCTTACCCGTACACAACCCCATCCACATTTCCGTGGTAATCCATGAACGGCTTCAGCACATCCAAAACTCCTGGCGGAATGTCGTTTACTTCGTCGAATATAATCATTGCTTTGTCACAACTCTTCACCAAATCCCTTATGTCTTCCTTTAACTTTATCTGAAAGTGCAGAAAAAATAAATCAAAACAATTATTCACATATACACAATAGTAACGGAATGATAATTCCATCCAACACCGATGCCGTTATCATTGGTGATTTTCAACTGTTGAGAATAACCGTTGAAAATAACGCCAGCCTTGACACGGCAACAATGATTACAAAAACAAAATTTAATAAAAAAATTGTTTTCTTCACTAATCTAAATTTAAAAAATATATAGGTATACATATTCCGTTATATTATATATTCCTACTAACACTAACTATTAAAACTTATAATATACCTACTATAAGTAAATGCCGATCCAACTTCAATTATTTACGTAATAGGTATTTGCATATAGCAAGAAAAATGCAAAACAGATCAAATGCGCGCGACAAGCCAAATTAAACGTTTAGGAGATTGAGACAACAGTCGACGCTAACAAAAAATAATAAATAACGATCACAATCGTATCAGGGAATCCCTTCTAACGGAGGATACCCAGACACTTAATAATAATCCTGTAAAAACGTTGAAAATTGAAACCGTTTTGATGGCGTTGGCCCGTTAGCGGGCGTTGGAAACATTGGTATTGACGAATAGCACTAAACGCTATTTTTTTGCTTGCCAATGATAAACTTTCTTGACGCTCGGCGCTACATATCGGCCATATGGAATACCGAAATCCAAAACAAACGTCAAGTAGGAAAGTACATAACCAAAAGACCATTCCAAATTACATACTCGTATATGTAATGTCGTTCGCGGAGTGTAAACTGTTAACCCTTTTTATTTATTTCGCACAAATGCTGCGAAAAACAATAGGCATATAGCCGCCAGTTGGCTATTCACATGTAGTATTATATTCCAACTGTTATTTTATTTTAACACATTAGTTACGGCGATGTTTGTTAAAAAACTGTCACTTGCAGCGGGCGGGATTAGATCGCAGTCCCGCTACCGGATGTATGTCAGCAAACTTCAAACTATGTAGCTTGTATCAAAAAAATAAAAACCATCAAATTATTTATAAAAAAAATATTTATATTAAGTCAACAAATTAAAATAGTAAAAAAAAATGTCAAATACACTTGATATAATATTATGTGATAACAACACAGTTTAACAAGCGCTGAAATCGCAAAAACTGCAAATAAAAAATGATATTAGGGCTTCCCCACTTGAGTCTATTACGTCATAAGTATCAGCTAATGACTAAAGTAAAAGTCAATGATCTTCGTATTTTATTTCATTTTTTGACAAAGAAAAAAAAATACCGTCTGCGGTCTATGTTTAAAATTAATTTGAAATTCTTCCTTGAAAATAATGATGACTTTTAGCAATGTTTTGAACCAGCGAAGAGTCCATAATAATTAATGTATTATAGTGACACCTATCCGCTACACCACAAAGCCAATATTACAGAAGAAATTACAAGTTTAAAATGTGTTTTTTGTATGTGAAGTTGAAGGTCACGGAAATGCACAAAAATGTGCACTCCGCCGCAACGCAAGGTTTCTGAAACGCACAAATATGTGCATCCCGTAACCAATGTGTTAATAGCGTTGGTCATTGGCGGGATCTAGCTATTATTTCTAACGGCTAGTTATATTTTGATACAGTACTTACTACACAACACTAGAATTCCACCCACTATTACAGCTTGACATGGTCAAGTTTGCAGTCAGTGGTGTTGCCACCGTAGAGTTTGGGGATACCAGTACTAAACAAATCTCTTAAAATAGGATTTATTTCGAACAATCAATTATTAAACTCAATATTCTAACTTAAGTCAGAGTTCATTTTAAGTATAATTTAAGTATTGGTGCTTAACTTAAAGTGAACAAACAAACTTGAACAGGTCTTTGAAAGCACAATACTTTGGACTTAAACTAAACCTACCTACTGAAAATATGACCTAGTGGGTGACCCACTGGTAGTGGCCCAAAGGCAGACCAAGGAAGAGGTCGATAAACTGTGTTGAAAAGGAGTGGAGCAGGACAGGAAGGACTGAGGACTGGAGGCTAATGGTGACAGACCACAGCCAGTGGAGAGAATTTGTGGAGGGAGTCAAATCCCACACTGGAATGTAACACCGAGATAATGATGAGAATAAGTATTAAATACCCACCTTGTAAGCTTCGGTTTGGTTCTTATCGGGAAAGTCATTCCGCCCAATGTACAATTTTACATATTTGCTATCCATTCCCTTCTTGAAGAGGGACTGAGCGATGAACTCAGCTACGAAGTTCTTCCCGGTTCCCGGCCATCCATTCATGGATATGGAGAGGGCTTTCTTTTTTGCATTCTCTTGAGCGATGGACGTCTTGTGCCCCCGCAAAATGAATAATAATTCCATGGCCAGCGGCTGCCCAAAGAGACTATAATTTAACCGATCATGAAGAGCTTAAAAAGAAGAATTATAAATAAAATATGCGTAATTGAGTTTATGCAAACATTTAAAAATTTGTAATTTTTGATTGGGCAATATCTTCACAAGAATTCAATCGCAATGAGAAGAACAATTTACTAAAATAATCTACATGACTGATTGATATTGCATAGAACCCATGAATTGATGTCATTTTTCAATTTCATTACCACCAACGGCATCATTAAGTATTTTATACATAGTATTATTATTTCATTGCCCGCCTCACTAGAAAATATTATATTGATACTGGCAGTGTCGCTATCAAAGGGGTTTCATTTTTAAATTCCTATTCACCGACATAAAATACATAGATATCAAAAGCATAGAGGTATATAGAGTGAACATTCCTTGCAAAATCAACCTAAAAAGTTGTTCCCGTGCGGGAAGTAGGAAGGGGGGTGAAGCGGCTGTCGATCGATGAACTCAACGAACGGAATGCGCCACTGCGGCCCGGAGCATTTCTTACCGGCGGCGCGTGCCGACTTCAAATGCTCTTCGAGTTTTTTAGCAATAAAAAGGCCAGTTTATAATATATTGACTATGGTAAAACCGAGGAAAGGTTACACAATTGCTTTTTCCGTTTTTTTTTCAAAACGATTTGTGCTGTCATGTAGGCATTTTACAGTTATCATTGGAGATCCATACCCGGCGAACGCTTGTAATCGACTGAAGGCCCATGTTATCGAGATGTTGCCAATTGGCCGCATTTACGTTGCCCATATTTCGAACTCTGATGTTTACTCAATGATCAAAAGCGATTCTATTCAGTCACAATATACCCATCCCCACCGGCAGAACCATTGAGAGGGTGTTCCTACAGCCACGAAAAGCTTTTCCTTCGTAGGACAAAGACGAGATTTATTACGTTATAACACACAATAATTAAAGATATACTCACCACTGATGTCGTAAGGTATATAATCATCATTGCAACATTCTTGGAACTTACACTTGAGATAATATGCCCCCGAAGAAGAAGCTATTGCGAGTCCTATTGCTATTGAGATAGGCTCTGACAGAACTACGGTAAATTGGCCGACCAGAACGAAAAGTAAACAGAGAGTAATTTGTAAGTTCATTTTATATTGTGTGGGTCTATCACTTACAGAAAACACGACTGTTGTGATTGTGATATGCTATATTTTTTAGTAATCAAATGTAAGCATTTTTTTATATTCGGCTATAGACTTTATTTACAAGAATTGCAAAAAAACAATCTCATAGCATAACCACAATTTGAACCTGAAATCTGCTCGATTGAAAATTGACATTTGTGGCGTGGGAGTGTTGCCAGGTGTTCGAATATTCTGGGATTGACCAAACTCTCAAAACTTGTGTAGTTTGTGTAATATTTTCTAAATTAGAAACCAGTTTTCTTAATTGACTTTCACCCCTAATGAATGTAATATACTGTGAAATTGGGTAATATGGTTTTTAGTTTGAAAAAAAAACATTTTAAGATAGGTTGGAACGATATTGTGTATCGATCTCAAAACAATAAATATTTTTCTTTACAATTCAATTCACAAGTTCAGAACATATTACTTTATAATAAAAGCTTAAAAAAAACTTTGTCATTGTTGAAATATTTTTTCTTTGGTTCAGTATAAAAATATTTTTTTCTATTTTATGCCCGAAGCTATAACATTCTCTGGGCCGGTAAATACCAAATGAGTTGATTTTTAAGCTCTGATGGATTGATTTTACATTTAGTCCTTTCTTTGAAGTTTATTTTATTGGTGTCTTAAAGTAATTTCCCTTTTATGATAGGGTTTTTTTAATTGATACTTTTTAAAATACAACTTATCTTACTTTTACATGTAAACTTTTTTTGAGAGTTATGTGACATATCCAAAAGTTTAGTTATAATTTTTTTTTGTTAAAATGTTGCAATGCGCAGTTAGGCGTAAAATAATGAATAAATACATGTACTAAACAAAAGCAGATATTTGTGAAAAATCTGTATATAATCGAAGCACACTCCTGAAAATCATAAACATGCAGAGAAAAGATAGAATACCTAAAATTCATGCGTCGAGTATTTTTTTAAATACTCATTTTCAAATTAATTTAGTCCAGCCGTTTTTGGAAATATTCGTGGGAACTTCTCGATACCATGCTGCAATGGTACCATATCAGTGCTATCACGCCTCGGTAAACTCACATTATTATTAGTTTATACTTTATTACATCCATAAAATCACTCATGTAATAATATTGAACACACTTGTTTTTTTTTTCTGCACAGTTATGTAAGAAAAAAACTATCGTCGGTGTTAATTATTCACACTGAATAAGCACGGCAACACTCAAAAACGCTTTTTAATTCACCTTTCACCTCTTTTAAACAAATCAACGCGAGTGGCTAGCTCGCAACTCGCCTTTAACCCTCGCGAAGTCGCGCGAACGCGATTGCGACGCGGTTTAAAGCGAGGCGATGCGAAGAGATGCAAAGAGATACGATGCGGCAACGCTGTCATGCGTGCCCGTGCACCGCCCGCTCTCGCTACTCACTTCAGTCGCTGGCTATCGTACATTGATCTTGGATGGGCGGAAGGGGATTTCAAAATTCCCATTACAATATATTATTTTGGTAAATATTTCATGTTGGGACTTAGTTGAAATACTGATAATTAAAAAAATAAAAATGCTTTCAGATTCACAAAAATAATTTTAAAATATTTGCATATGCGGAAGTGACAGAACCTAACAACCTACGTTTTAAATATCGATTTTATACAGTTGGCACTTTCGACAAATATCATTTCATACTAATATTAAAAACGGCGTAATATAAAGAAAGTAAAAATGAAGTGCATTATTTTGTATTTCCGTATACACAAATATTTTTTTATTGTTCTTATGAATGTAGAATTGATTTGTTTTTTAAAAAAATATCTGTTTTTCTACAGAGTCTCATTTGGAAATATTTTCCATTATTTATAACTCCTAATTTTACAAAAATATTTATCTCAAATAAGTGTAACTAATATAATAAATTTAGAAAGACACGTTCGTGGAAAATTTCATTATTTATAGGAAGAATTAAGAAATCAACCCGTTTTATTCAAAGAGTATGCTCAAATGTTGCGTGCAACATTTAATTAGATCGTGTATAGTACATTTTTGTAGTCTGTCTAACGGGAGCTTGTTATTCAAAACTTAAAATTTACAGTTAAGGTTACAATATATTTATAAAATAAAAACATATATAACAAATTTAAAACATAAATATTTCTCTATCTATATATTTTTCTTTGTACAAACGGTGTTCATAAATATGAATTGAAAGATGGAATGAGGAAAATACTAAATAAATAAGTAATTTGTTGTAAAAATGTTACTAGGAGAAAGTGTAAGTAAGAGACTAAAGTAAGAGTGCACTGAGTATAGAGTCCCACCAGAACACCAGGGTCCAGGAGACACTGATTTAGCTAGAATTTGGAACACATGCACTAAGGATGAGTATATCGGACCACTTGTCGTCTATATTGACTGTAAATAGGGGTGGGTCTTCCAGTTGGCGAGCTGCTAAGTATGTAGACTCGGTCCAGAATTATCCAAAGTGTAGAAGAGGCGTCGTGTGAAGGAATTGCAGAGTCAAAGGCCGTTTAGAGATTTCCATGTGGGAAGCAGAGACGAGTAGAGCGGAGCGGTCGAGTTGGTTGTTGCGTGTCGAGTAGGTGACTGGGTGAGAGTGATCGGCGTTAACTTTGGAACTTTGGATTGAAGTGTGTACAGAGTTCCTAAACTATAAGTTTACTGACTCTAGCATATTTAAAAGGATTATCTATAGATTTCTTTACATGATTTTAATTTTTAGATTTAGTGATGTGAAATGTTGATTTAAAATTATACTGCATCTGTACGCAGGGTTGTATCCTCTCGGAGGACATTTTTAGGTTTCTTATATTTGAAGTTGTCATTCGCGCTGTACGTGGCGAGCTTATTTATGGTTGGATTAGAGTGGCCAGCTAGACTGGCGTAGAACTTAGTTGCCTGTGTGACAATGAAATCCTTGATCAACGGAATGTTGGCATCTTTGTGAATCGTTGAGATTCTGCTCCATTTAGACGCATTAAGTGCGAGTCTAATGGCTTTATTTTGAAACTTTTGCAATTGTAGTGGGGCAAGCGTAGCTGAAGGCAGACCTGATGGTCGTTTTATATAAAAGTAATTTATTATCAATAGAAAGACGGCTCTTTTTGCCCATCATTGGGTAAAGTGCGGATAGACATTTATTTGTTCATTTGATTTTTATTACTTATGTGTTTACCCCAAGTCAATTTAGAGTCTAAAGTTATCCCTAGGTATTTCATTGATTTTTCCCATGGTACATTGGCCCCAAACAGTTTAATGGGTGGAGGCCGTCGCGGCATTTTCTTTGAGAAAACGGTCGCGACACTTTTGGATGGCTTTATTGATATTCGCCATTTTTTACACCACTTTTCTGTTCGAGTGGTTTGAATCTGGACTCGGCGTATAGCAGTGGCCTCATTCGTTGAACTGGACATGATGTTAGTGTCATCCGCAAATTGGGTGATTTTAACGTTGTGATCTCGAGGTTTCCGTATGTCACTACAGTAAATGTTATACAGAGAGGGTGAGAGTTGACTGCCTTGAGGAACCCCAGCTGATAAGGGTCTTGATGTTGAAAAAATGTTGTTAATTTTTACTTTAAAGGAACGACCTCTTAGGTAACTATTTATTAATTGAATAAGTCTTACTGGGTATCCAAAGTGGATCATTTTATAGATGAGGCCGTTGTGCCAGACTTTATCGAAAGCTTTGCTTACGTCGAGAGAGAGAATGACTGTATGTTTCTTTGAATTGAAACCCTCCGTGATGTGTTCCACAACACGCAGGAGTTGGTGGGAGGTGGAATGACCTCCTCGAAAACCATGTTGAAAGTCTGGCAAGATTCTATAGTCCTGAGTGAAAGAGTTTAATCTGGTTAGTATTCTTTTTTTCCAGGATTTTACCTAGGCATGGAAGGAGACTAATAGGGCGGTGATTCTCCGTTAATAATGGGTCCTTGCCTGGTTTAGGAATTAAAATTACATCAGCTTGTTTAAAATCCTTTGGAAAGCAACGTAGGCGAAGTGCTGCGTTACAGATTGCTGTGATGGCGCAGATGCCTTTCTTTGGGAGATATTTTAAAATTTTATTTGAGATTGCGTCAGGACCTGCTGATTTCTTTTTTTAAAGTTTTTTAATTATGTTTAAAATTTCTTTAGGGCTAGTGCATCTGATAGGGGGCTCATCCGGCTCAGGGTCTGCATTTAAAGTTGATTCTACTTTTGAATCCACCTTTGATATGAAGGCTGGTTTGTCATGGTCCGTGTTCGGTGTAAATTGAGCTTCTAAGCTATTCGCAAAGACTTCGGCCTTATCTGAGTCTGAATAAACTTTACCGTTTAGGCCTTGAAGAGGAGAGATTTTAGTTTTAGGACGTCTTAGCGCTTTGGAGAGTTTCCAGAAGGCTGCTCTGTCATCTTCTAAAGTAGAGATGAAATCGTGCCAACGATCGTTTCTAAATTCGTTGAGGGCAACTCGCACTTCTTTATTTAATTTATTTAAATATCGTTTGACTACCGGATTGTAACATTTTTGCCATTCTTTCCTCACAAGATTTTTTTTCCTAATAAGGTTTTTAACCTCTTCGGGTATTCCGTCGCGAGCTGTGTCATTAAGTTTATCTGACGGAATTTCTATTGACGCCTAGTGATCGGCGTTTGTCTATTGCGGAGTATTTATAGCTCGCGATAGAACCGGGCACATTTTTGTGAATGAACGCTCGATCCGCCCCGTGTTATCGAGGAATCGTTTTGTATAGCGTTTTGTGTTTATATATGTTTAATTTACAAATATATAACATGATGCAAGTAATAGAACTCTCTCGACCGATTCCGCTCATTTAACTCCCCTCTTCTCACCATTTTTATTAAGCTTATAATCAAACATACAATTTTATTTTTAGGGTCCCAATCTCGACAGTGTACGGGATAATTCTTAAAACTACTAAATACTAACATATGTATACCTAATTTATAAATAGCACACCAAAATGTCCCACCGTTTAATATATATATGTTTGTTTGTGATGACTCTGGTGGGACTCTCGTAAATCAAAATTGAATTTTTGGGCAGCTTGTGTTTTTATCGGGACATTTGCATATCACCTCGTGCATTGGATGGGTTTGACCAATCACGTTCCGTCTTGATTGGACGGCGGAGAGGGAATACGACGTAAATACAGCATATCGTTCCCCGCCTCTGTCATCTAGGGTTTTTTATCCAGTTAAGATCTTTTCCCTAAAAGTCGTGAAATGTAATTAATAAATTCAGTCAATTTAAATAAAACCATCAGATGGTAATAGTAATAAGGCCAAAGTGGCCGGAGTACTAGTTAGCCAGAACACATGAGGGGTATTTGTATAAGCCCCAGCTAGTTAGAGGATTACGAAAGAATCCGTAAAATCAAAAAAAAAAAAAAACCGCCTCTGTCATTCTAGCGAGCGACGTGGAAGGGATAGCATGCAAATACGGTGTAAAGTAGTGTCATCTTAGCCATACGATGAGATGCGCCGTTACGTTCAATACAATGAGAAGGGGGATAGAATTTAATTAGGCGGTATACATGGCAACCCAAAGCTAATACGGGAATGTAGGATAGACAGGACTAAAGGAATGGATTGAGCGTTATTTCTTGCTTCCTGCTTCTTCTTGTTTCCCGCTTCTTCTTGTTTCAATTTAGAGCTTCCTGCATTTATGTTTTGATTTTTCTTCTTGCCACTCCTCGCTTCGTATTCTTGCTTCTCGTTTCCAGTTTCTCAGTGTTTCATGCTTCCCGTTTTCATTTTCTCACTTCCAACTCAAAAAATTCACGAAATAAATAATATAATCAAAAACAACAACAAAATTTGACTTGAGTTTTTTTTCTTCTGGGCGTTTTTGTTTACAATAAACTAACAAATTCAAACGTAAATACTTACCTCAAATCTGAACGTTCGTTACAATAAATCTTTAAAAATCAGCAGAAATCCTCAAAAATATTGTTTAAGTACGTACGAAATTGATAAAATTTGTAAAAAAACCATAATAACCTCCCGTCATTTCAATAGTGCGTTGTAAACGTCTTCAAAGTGAGGCAGGAGTTTCGAAATTCAGCTAAACAGCGCCGGAATAAACAGTAAATAACTTTCCTCATTCCACTGTTTATTGGTCTATTAATTTGAAATGATTTGTAACATTAATGTATAATTAAAGTAAATAACAATGATCGGGCATGACAGTTTTTTGAAAAACAATGAAATGTTAAAGACTTTGGGGTTGCCTTAGAAACGACATGCTTAATTCAGAAATGATTATTTGTCCACAATATTCTGGCAGGCTATACGTTATAAAGTCTTTCATATAATTTACAATTGACATTCACCAATTAATAGAATGTAGAAAAAGATATTGGTAAAATAAAATATATTTCATTATTTTTTGTTCAAAACTAGTGTAATTAATATCTAAATATCTACACGTTTCAGGAGCGAAGCTTCACTCTTCGGGATAAACACTTAAATAAACAAAATATATTAAGTCGTCAAGGTTTCAATGGTGTTGCTTTTGTTGAGTTTTGTTACAAATATTGTTAATATTATTAATATCTCTACATCGTTTCCTATAATCATATTATTTTCTTGGCTTTTGTATAGGAAACTCGGTCGGTTTCCTCGGGAAAACATTTTTTCGTAAGTGTTATTATAATCTCCGTCATTTGCGTTGTCTGAGTTTATTAATACCGCGTTTTGGTAGTAGATAATCAATTGAGTAATATTTTGTCATTTCCTGCTTTTATGGGCCAAGCTGAAGGAAATTTTCTTAATGCCACGAAAATATTAAGACACCCACAGATGATTTTTGTTTTGCCAATAAACAACAAAACATAGGTGTGAATAAAAATATTTGTCATGTGCACCCCATCCCCCCGATAGAGAGTTTCTGTATTTTTTGACATGGCAACACATGGCGACCCATCATTTTATCTATGAATATGGCTGTCAAACTGTCAACAAAATATTGCTTCAAATAATTTTTAACTTGGTCTGGTATTCAAAACACATTGGTGTATGAATATTTACTATTTATGTAAACTATTGTACCAGCTACCAGCACAAACAGCCAAGTATACAAACTGTCTTATTCTGTACAACATACAATATTATTCTGACAACTCGACGTAATAATATAAAATTGTATTGTACTGTTTTATAAATGGATCTATTACCCAAAAGCGCAAACCACTATGACTTCTCGTGTCGAATATGTTTGCGGCAGACTTCAGAAATGTTTTCTCTGTTCGAATACCGCGACTCTGCGATTGTTTACGAGGAGGTTATGTTTTGTACAAACATAACCATTCAGAAAGGCGACAATTTTCCCGATAGCATTTGTAAAGAATGCCTCGGTGAACTCAACACCGCCGCTCAGTTTAAACGTAAAAGTGAACAATCTGACACCATTTTGAAAGGAGTCGCGCAAAATTTCAAGCATGAAATTAAAATTGAATACGAACCAGAAATGCCCTATTCGAATGCTACAAATTCCAGTAATGATGAATTAAGCGACGAAGATTGCAAACCGTTGAAGTCGTTCGTGAAAACTAAGAAAAAAAACATTATTTACAAGAGTAAAGTCAAAAAGTTGCAACAAAATCACACAGATTTCCAACAAGAAAATACGGCAATCACCGAGTGTGATCGAACATTATTAAATGTGGAAGAAAAAACTGATATAACTCTTCCGGATGATTTGAATGAAGAATGTCAAAATAAATCTGGAGAAGACACAGATATTATTGAAAAGGAAGTCAAAACCAGGCAAAAGAAGTACAAAAAACCCATTAAGCCAAAGAAAGACAAGCGGACTAGCAGCATAGCGGACTTGACGTGTGAGACGTGCAACCTGAAGTGCCAGACCAAGTGGGCACTAAAGGTGCATCTGCGCACACACTCTGGGGAGCGGCCCTTCCAATGCGACATCTGCCTCAAGAGGTACGTCTCCAACTCCAACATGAGGACTCACAAGAGGCTCACGCACGATGAGGAGAAACAGGCAAGTTTATTTACTCGATAATAAGGAAACAGCGCACAGAACTGATTGAAGATGTATGATGAGATGCCTGAAAGCTTGAAAAGTGAAAGAAGGATGATTGTATTTAGGGATTAGTAGTGTACAGTTTATATTATAGCCTCCGAGAAATAAGACTTACCCCCTGATTCAGAAGGGGGTTTATTATAGGTATATAATATTGCATTTATCCAGATACTGGATAAACAATACTGCCGCGGTAAGTAAAAACACAGTAATTACCAAAATTAGCAAAAATGAGTTGAATATGTGAAGTTATGGCAATTTTTTCCAGTTGGGACTCAGTGGAAAAACACATCATTTTAAAAAATGCAAAATAGTTTCAGGTTTCTAAAAATAAATAAAAAATATTCGCATACGCGGAGGTCCAAAAAATGCACCTAATTTTTTACTTTCCTTATATAAAAACGTGTAAATATTGAAGAAGAATTGATGCCATTTTTAATGTTAGTATGAAATGACATTTGTCAAAAGTGCCAACTGTATAAAATGGATTTTAGGTTCTTAGTTTGGGTTTTTCATTTAGGTTATGTTACTATTATCTTCAATGATTCAATTGTAAATATGCTAAAGGGTTAATTAAACAAAACTCGACCCTTCATTCTGGGGAATGACCACCATGGTAATTACCGTGTTTTTACTTACCACGGCAGAATACACGAGTAAGCCAACAAGTTAAAGAGATGTGGCCCATCCAATTCGAGAGTCGTAAATGCCTTTGTAAACGCTAGTGTGTTGTAAGTTAGACTTTTTTGTCTGTGACCAGTAGAGTAGTGGCTACATATGTTTATTTGTTTTATTATCACACTTGTTACACAACTATTTGTTATTTTAGGTGTGCGCCAAGTGTGGTAAGTCCTTCAGCTGCCTGACGTATCTGAAGCGGCACCAGGTGACTCACCTGGAGGTGAAGCCGCATGCATGCGCGCACTGCCCGCGTCGCTTCTCCACGCGAGCCTACCTGCGGGAGCACGCAGCACGCCACCGCGGGGACCGCCGCTTCTGCTGCGAGGCGTGCGGCGCCTCCTTTGTGTCCGACGTCAATCTGAAGCAGCACATGGTGACGCATGGGGTGCTCAAATGGGACTTTAAAAGGTAACCCATATTAACATCTACAAATACTGGGTGTCGACGAAATAGTAATCGTTAGCGATTATCAACTGTTGAATATTTTTATTTATTTAACTTAAAATAGAACATATCGACCCTTCTACGTAAAGTATCCTAACTTTATAAGAGAGTGGTTTAAAGGGACAGAAGTTCAGTGCAAGTCGACTTTTTGATTGTTTTGCACCAAATTTGGGACCTTCATTGTCAATTAATCCCAAATTTGGTGCAAAACGATAAAAAGCTTAACTTACACCAAACTTCAGTCTATAAACCACTCTCCTGTATAGTTCCGAATTTGAAGTTATGTTATTTTACGCAGGAGGGGTCAATATGTACATTGGTTACATGTATTCTATAATATGTCTTACCACGTTGATTGCTGAATACGCGTCTAGCGCGTATTACGACATTTCATTTGGAGCCGAGTACGCGGTAGGCGCTTACCGATTATATACACTATAAATTATTCGTTTTATTCATGTTATTAGTTTTGCATCCGGTGCGCCGGCCGGCTTGTCACTTGACTGCTGTGGATGTTTGTCAATGTCTGACCACGTGTACAAACAAATTGTAGGTATTATTTTAGGAAAAAGTATATTTGTATCAGTTTTATTATTATTTAAATTAGACGTAATTTGCAGCATCCAGTGCATTTACTTGAAAATACGTTGCAATCAATGTGTTAAATAATACAATTAAAAATTGCGACATAAAAAATTACACTTTACATATTTTGTTAATTCATTCTTAAATTTCAACACATTTTCCTCTTCTTTTATATTGTTGGGTATTTCTTAGATTTCATGGCTCTATACAGTAATGAGTTTTATGATTTTTTTTTTCAAAATGGAGGTTTAATTTCATTTCTTCTTGTAGAGTGGTTATGTCTGTGTTTAATGTTTATTAATTTTTCTCAAGAATTCAGAATTTTATTGGCCATTAAACAAAAAGAAAAACTATTACATTGAAGTATATAATTCGCTTAAAAGACAGTATGTTTAGATCCCTTAACATTCTTTTAACGTTGGAATATTTGTTTTGTTTTAAAATTATTCTCATAGCTTTGTTTTGCAAAACTGTTAGTCTTCTAAAATCCTCTTTTGACAAGAACAATAATGCTACGATAATTGATACCAGGAACAATGATGGCATTGTATATAATTTTACAGGATTCTGCACTGATGTATCTTCTTATCTTAACCTATATTGTATATATAGATAGTCAGTCTGGAATCTAAAATAACACCCAAATATTTCATTTCAGATACTTACAAAATTTCTCCATCCATCATTATCAAAGGAATATCTACTATTCTTTTTCCGATATTCATGAATTTGGTTTTGCTTAGATTTTAGTATTTTTAATATGAAGAGCTACATTGTTAAGGTCATAGTTTAGTTGGTTCATAATTGACACATTATAATGACTCCGGCGTTGACACGAACACCAACAAAAATAATCGTAATAGGGGATCCTAACGTTAGGGAGTTTCTACTGTTGGAACTGACTTAAAACCTCTATTTTACTTGCCACCGGCAAAATCACTTGACACTAGGCGCTATATATCCACCGTATCGGATAGGAAAATCCACAAAGTCGTCCAGCAGGAAGGCACATATCCAAAAGACCATTCAAAATAACTGTTTAACCGTTTTAGTCTTATGCTTATTTTGCAAGTATGTATATAAATTGTTACAGTTATTGTGTGTTTTTTAAATAAAGTGAAAGTATGGTATTCAATAAAAGAGCAATAACTTGGACAAATATCAATAAATTTAAATGATTTTTTTTAAATTATAAAAGTAAAAAATGAAATTTTACGAATATTATAGTTATAATTAAAAAAAAAACTACACATTCCAACTACAAAAAATATTAAAAAATACAAAAATATAATATTATTTCACTCCACAATTGTGCTTTCCCGCGCAAAGTCAATGTAGTCCCTTTTTACAGCGAGCGCATATGAGATTGGATCGCCTTATCTCATTTGCTTTGCTGCACACATTCATTTATGGGAACAAAGGTTTCATCGTTCGCAGTGCCGCTGTCATTTGATACATTACGATCATCCGCAATAGAACTAACTTCCGATATGGTGAAAAATATCAATTTACTTTAGGGGTGTATTTATTTTAACAGGATAAACAATAAATACAGTTATGAAGACACGCGCCAACTGCAATGTACCACTCTCAAATTGAACACGTGCTCTCCCGAGGATGACAAAAAGCACACTGAAAATTGCAGTGCTATAGCGCTGCGTCGCAATTTACGTAACTAAAGCTTACAGCGCGATGGCACCTGTCCGCACTCTAACGGTTAAACACCTTTTTTTGGCGCCAAGACTGCTAAAACCATACATAGTTATAGGCTGCGTTGTGTTGAATTATATTTGTATGTAGTTACTGATATTATAAATTATATCCAAGTGTTGATGCAAATTTAAACAGCTGGTTATCCTTTGATACAGTACTAGACCCCTTTCACACAATTCAGAATCCTTAAGCCCTAAACATAGTTATATTATATGTATTTTGTGTTCTGGTCCAGGCACCAGTGCACATTCTGCGAATACCGCACCACGGGCCGGGTGGCGCTGGCCCGCCACGTCCGCAAGCACACGGGGGAGAAGCCGTTCCTCTGCTCGCACGACGGCTGCCAGTCAGCCTTTGCTGGGAAAGCCTCGCTACTTTTGCACATCAGGTAAACAAACGTCTCTCCCTAATCTCACTTGCTATCAAATAACAATTCACACCCCTGCACCTTAAGAACCTAGCAAACGGCCTTATGCGACGACCAAGCAGAAATGATATGCCGCCCGCACATTTTGTATGTCGTAGTTTGAATAGTTTAACAATTATGCCCAACAGGGACCATTCATAAACTCTGTCATTTGACACAATAAAATAGTGGAGAAGGAATGCCGAATGTGAAATAAACAGATTCTTCTTTCTTCTTGCTAATTCTAACTTGATTTTTCAGAATCCACACTGGCGAGAAGCCGTATTCCTGCAGCGAATGTCCGGCCAAATTCTCCCGCAGCGACAAGCACAAGAACCACATGCTCAAGAAGCACAACATCAACAGCGTGGGGCCCAACAAGCGCTCCAGGCTTATCATCCAGGAGCTGGTGGACAGGCAGCAGGCCTCTCTGGGACCTACCTGAGAACAGGAACCACAACATGCTAAAGAAGCACAACATCATCAGCGTGTTGTATGATAAACCTTGAACGGATAGGGTAACCATTATAGAAGTTTTTTGTCGAATGACCAAGAATTGAGAAATTATACTACACAGCTATAAAAAGAAGAAAACTCCAATATCTTGGTCTCCAATATTATGAGGAACAAAAAATACAAGATTACCCATTTGATAATCCAGGGAAAGATCAATGAAAGAATAGAAGGGGAAAACCCCATGGCTTCGTAATCTACGTAACTGGTAGAATTGCAGTTCCGTAGAGTTGTTCGGGGCTGCAGCCCGCAGGTGAAGATACCAACCATCGGTAGGGAGCACAAGAAGTAATTGAAATGTTTAGAATTCAATTTTGAAGTGGATATCTCCCAAGTCATTGCCAGGGAAAAAGAAGTCAAATAAAAAACTGCTGTTTCCGTTCTAACCTGGTAACTTACCAGTACTTCTTTATCATCTTTAAATTATAAATGAAAAGAATTCTGTAAGTATAAAAGTTTATTTAAAAATATAAATTTGCCAATAAAAGGAATTAGTGAAATGTTGTATTTTAATGAATAACTTTAAATAACTCAGGGTGTGAGCAAATCTCTATGATGCATTCTCTATTATGAAACCGTTAGTTTATCATTGAAATTTGGCTGATGCAACATTAACAGAGGGTAATTGTAAATCTACAAACATGGATACATTGTCTCAATAAAGATTTTAAGTAGGGCGCCATGTTATCATTAAAGTAACAATTAAATTAAGCTCAAGAGAGCGGGTAAACCGGGAAAATCTACATACTAACTCTTAAGGTCCTTGTCTAGATTCCAATGCCCGCCTTGAATGCTTTGCTGTCTGTTCATTAGTGGTGGGCGAAGCGGCTCGGTTTAGTGAGCTGGATCACTAAATCAGCTCTTTGTAGTGTACCGGTTCGGTGATCCAGCTCGATTGAACGACGGTTCGCGTCCCCCCGCACCATGCCCTCTCCCTCACTCCCTTGGCCCTCCTAAAGACGTCCTTAAGATGCTCTTACACGATACTTTTTACGTCCAGTTTTCATGTGGATTGTCTTTACAGAGAGCTGATTTAGTGATCCGGCTCACTAAGCCGAGCCGCTTCGCCTACCACTACTGTTCGTAGAACACTCCTTATGACGCTGTTAAACACAGACTGGTGATCTTTTTTTTAAATATTTTATGCGACACCTCACAAGAGCTGTACGCCCCTCTATGTACAGAGCACATACAGGGGAACTATATCGCCACTCGATTGGTCAATGTTATGAGGCAGGTAAAGGAGAAGGCTGTAGGAAGGGCTTTTTAATACGAGGAGGCCCGGATTAAATGTAGGAGGAAAGACAGATGCTGGTAGTTCATTCCACATACAAGCCGATTTACACAAAAAACGAGTCAGCAAAATGACCCGTTCTCATGAAGCCAACATCAACCGTGAATGGATGTTTCACTTGTGTCCGTCGAGTTTCACGCGCGTGCACCGGTGCGGAGGGAATCAATGCTGCTAGTTCCTTCGAGCAGGCTCCATTGAAATATCTGTAGAACAGACTCAGAATACCTACTGTGCATCAGAGAAAGCAGTCGGTCTGTTAACAACGGATTGTCAATCAGACGAACCACCCTCCTTTACACAGAATCAAGCAGGTTTAACAAGTATTTGGGAGCCCCAGCCCAGAGGTGACTCCCAAATTCAATTGTTGGAGATACTTGAGATTCGTATAGGATCAACAGTTAATCACTTTTGAAGAATCTGCTAGCCCTATACAATACTTTTACGCCCAGTTTCTTAGAAGCCAGATTTACTCGAGCGGTCTTGTCGGAAAGCTACCGGAGTATTACTATAGTCCATAAGGATGGTGTCGTATCATTTGAGGTGTCGAATATCATAGAGATGGCCAAGTTAAATACTTGAATCGTTACACCGTGAGAGAAAACCATCGACCTATCTCAATGGAGAAAACAAATAATCTTTCACTATTTCCGCAGATACCAATACATAAGTCCACCCCATAACAAAAGTATTTGAGGTTATAATGAACATTTTGTGGTACATAATAATTTATTACTAGTAATTTATTAAAACTGCAATGTGTCTCTTAATCCTCTAACAGTTCGGAGAGGGGCAGGATGGTATCATATATGTACAAATCCATACTTCTGAAGAAATTTAGGTATATATAAATACACATGTATATATTTATTTATGAATTAAACAGATTTGGTTATCTGTTTCTTGTCACATACTATAAAGTTTACTTTGAACATAATCTTCACAATTATTTAGGCTGATTTTTATTTTTGAACCCACCTGGCATTTGCGGGTTTTACAAGTGACGAAAGCCAATAATAACATACAAAGCGTATCAAAGTAAGTTACAATAATACACCATTGAAAATAATTATCTTGGGCTACGGATCGGCACATGGAATATCACCGGTTCAGGTGGAAAGGAGAGTGCACGGCGGTAGGAATGAGGATGAGCACCGCAGAAACGGAAGTTATGGTTATAGGAAGAGACCAAACTCAGTGTAACATCTTCGCTAATGGGGCACAGTTCAAACAGGTTGACCAATTTAAATACCTTGGGGTTGAATTCTCAAGCAATGGCCGGCAAGACGGAGAAATTGACCGTAGAATAGGTGCGGCAAGCGGTGTGCTGCGTCCTCTTTACAGCTCAATTATAAGAAAAGCTGAGCCAAATATCGAGACAATGTTGGCAGTGTTCAAATCAGTGTATTGCCCCACGCTTATGGTCACCAGATATGGATGTAGAACGAGCGTACACGTTCTAGGGTCCAAGCTGCTGAAATGAGATTTTTGAGAGGAGTTGCAGGAATCACGAGATGGGATCAAATAAGAAGCTCGATGATCCGGGAGGAGCTTAACATCGAACCACTATTAGTCTTCATAGAAAAGTCGCGACTGAGGTGGCTTGGACACGTGTTAAGAATGCCAGAAGGTTGAATTCCACTGAAAATTCTGAGTGTCATTCCATAGGGAAGACGTCCAGTGGGGGCACCCCAGACACAGGTGGGAGAAGCAACTCCAGAGGCTGTGCGAGGAGAGGCTGGACCTTCTATGGACAGATGTCGTAAACGTAGCATAGGACAGGGGCCTTGTCGATGCGATGGGTCCCCGACCCGAGTAGGACAAGGGGAAGAAGATGTATGTATTATTAAGGTAGTTTATATTACAATAGAATTCCAATCATCCAACCCTTGAAATCGTTTTTTTTTTATGTAACTCTACACATAATTTCCCTTATGTCATCTTTGAGGATGCTGTATGCTTTTTATGAGAGGAAAGTTTACACATCGGTCTTGAAAAGACCTATGTTGGAGGAGGGAAGAAACAGAGGCCGGCAAATCGTTTCACAGCCAGGCTGTTGAACTCGAGAACGAATCGTACAAACGACTTGTTCTCGTGTGACAAATGTTGGACATGCATTTGGCGTGTTTCCCGACTATGCACCGGTGCCGAAAGGATCAATTACGCCAGTTCCTCAAAGCATCTTCCATTAAAATACCGGTAGAACAAGGACAGCATCCCCACCTGAAACCTGTGGTCTAAAGATCCAGAAGCAATACATTTGTTAAGATAGGGGAATCTATCAAACGGACCACTTGTTTCTTCACAGAATCAAAGGTTTTTCAGGTATTTTGGTGCTCCAGACCAGAAGTGTATGCTTAACTTTGGTGCCATGAAATTTTGCACAGATTTTTCGATCTGGAATTTCCGTCACTATTTTCAGCTCGCAATTTCATTTATTTTTTATTAGTTTCTATATAATTTTGATATTTTAAGGTAAGGTATAAATGTTGCATAAAGGGGTTTCAGTGATTTCTATATTTTAACTTCAAGGTTAGGGTATTTAATTAATAGAACATAGATTTAACTGTCGAAAAATAAAACAAGAAGACATATTTAAGTTTGTTCCAGTATATTTTATTTAATTCTACAGCACTTTACAACTTGTTTCTGTAAATTTTGGATTATCCTTCATCCTCGGTTATCCAACAAATTACAAAGTAGCATTCAAAAACATTTTACCAATATGTAAGTATTTTTGGTAATGATTTTGACATCAAATTGAAAGTGAAAGTCAACTCGCTAAGTCTTTTGACATCTCTCGAAGAACTTAGCATTTAGTCAACTATACAATAAGACAGTTAAAATATAGTAGATGGCGTCAGAGACGAAACCATTTAAAAAAAAAAAAACTCAGTGACAGTAAGTATATTTTTAAAATATTTCACATCAAGTGACAGTTACTACATCCGGTGCTGTACAGCAGTTGTGTATTTGAAGATCTTTAATGTGGGAATTAAATCTTAATTATAATTAGTGATTAGAATGAGTTGAGTTCAGCGTGAATTTAGAGATCCATGGTGGAATTTCCTTTCTTGTCCTGGCCTTCCGTCCAAGCTTTGGCTATCATTCTCTTCATGTCGTCGTCTCCCGACTCGTACCTTAAATTATGAAGAAAACAAATATTAAAGAAATTCAAATAAATAGCAGAAAAAAATACTCAAGCATTTTTTATAACAAATAATATATCATTTTTAAATTTCCAAGTAGACTAAATGCCGTAGGAATGAGATCTCTGAGGGGTATGTGTGATAAAACCATCTATGACCATGTTCAAAATGTGGAGATCCAGAAAGAATGCAAGGCTTATGTAAGTGTAATAGATAAGATTAAGAAAGGGATGCTTAAATGGTTTGGGCATGTAGAACAGAAGCACAAAGAAAGGAGTGTAAGGAGAATATATGACGTGAAAGTGAATGGTAGAAGTTCTCGAGGACGCCCAAGGAAGTCATGGCACGATCAAGCGAATCAAATACTTGAATCATGTCAAGATTCAGAATACTAGGAGAATATGTACGAGATAATGTATGAATGTGAATGAAGTGAGGAATGTGTGCCGTGACAGAGTTGTGTGGAGATCTATCCTCTTTACCTCCCCTGCGGAGAAACGGCGTGATGATTGATTTGTTATGCCAAAAAGTTCCCTGACTCCGGCCAAAGATCCACTGGTTCCAGGGGGTCGAAACTATTGTGTGACAAGAAAAAAAAACTTACATATTTCTCATGAGTCCCATGAGGGAGTCCTGAGGATCCTTTCCCTTCTCCAGTCCGTCCGTCTTGAACTTGTTGCCCTTGTTCTCCTCGAACCGCTTCTCCAGTTCGGTCATGTGCGACCAGCTCACGTTGGGGCGCGACTTGGCCAAGAACACTACCACCATGTCTGTGGACAAGCAAACATATGGTAAAGACCAAGTGTTCATTAATTATTTAAACAATATCTCTTTATAACACATTTACTATGTACTATGTTTTTATTTCTTGATAAGACTGTAATGCATATATACATGTACCGTATTACTTTAATTACCAATAATAAATAATGTACACTCTTCTTCCATCCACAGGCAAATGCTTCTAACGGAAGAATAGTATAAAATCTATAAATAAAGTCTGTATTAAATCATGTAACAAAAAGTTTAATTAATAAATGAATCTAAAAAAAAAAATTCAAATAGTTCCATGACAAAAAAACAAAACAGTTATAAAACGACATTGAAGCAAACTAACAAACAAACCTAAACTAACCAAACCTCTTCTTTTATCATGTTCTGATTTAAACAGTAACTATACAAATAATCTGAATTAGAAAAACATGCAGAAAAGAATTGCAAAGGTTGTAACCGAAAAATGAATAGTCTCTCCGAGACACCTTCCAAGTTTGTGATAGAATCTTTGCTATCTAGCATAAAAAGATAGATACTTAATTGATAAAATCTCTATATATAAAAATGAATGTTTTTCTGTGTGTCCTCGATTTTCTCGAAAATTACTTAACCGGTTTGGCTGAAAATAGCACAGTTTGTTCTCATTAGTGTCGGGAAGGTTTATAGAGTAGTTTGAATGAAATACAATATGAAAAACTGTTGTTATAATGTTTTAAAATTAGCATGAAAAACATTGAACCCACCATGTTGTATTGAGGTTAGCCCATAGATATACCACTCTGGTTAGCCACAGATTACATATTCAAAAGAAAAGGTTTGTTTGGGTAGAATATTTTCAAAATGGAAAATGCAAGTAGGTACCAATTTAAGAACTTTATTATTTAGATATATTTGGAAAAAATGTATGTTCGGAATGAAATAAAATTGTCAAATGAATATTTCTTTGTTTAGAGATAGTAATAGTTCCAAATAAAAAATTACAAAATAGGTCCTATTTTTAAGAATGACTCCAAAAAGTCAATCGAAAATTACAGACCAGTCTTACTATCAGCATCTGCTAAACTATTAAAAATCAATCTATTAATTCATTATGCCTCAAATAGATGCATACATTATCCCCGAACAGCACGGTTTCAGAAAAGGACAATTTAGGAAAACCAAACCAATGAGATAGCGGGTACCAAGTAGAATGTTTATATAACGATTTCTCCAAAGCTTTTGATACCGTGAATCATAATATCTTACACAAAACTTGCCCAAATCGGTTTCTCCTTTCTTATGCTAAAGTTTTTTAGAAGTTACCTCAAAAACAGAAAGCAATTTGTCACACACAGAATCTTTCAATCCGCTGATTCTCTTGTTTTTTCTGGGGCCCCCCAAGGATCAATCCTAGGGCCTCTTCTCTATTTTCACTAATGACATTGCTGAAGTTATCTGTTTTTCGCTGACGATCTCAAATTATTTCTACTAATTAGAAATACTTTGGATTGCCCATGTCTTCAAGCTGACATTGATAGCATTTCTGAATGTCTATAAAATCAGCTTCATTTCAATATCTTGAAATGCTTAGTCCTGTCTTTCACCAGAGCATTTAGTGTCACCTGCCACAGATGCACTATGCTCGGTCATAATCTCAAGCGTGTTTCCACTATAAAAGATCTTATTAAACACTGTCGAAAATAGGTTTTTCTTTACGGTTTCTAATATTGGAATACTGGAAGAAGACAATTTGTATCGTATGAAATATTCTTGTCAAAATTATTCCTTGTGCTCTCTGGAGTTCTTCAGGGTTCTAATTTAGGGCTGCTCCTCTTTTCAATTTTTATTAATGATATTGTAGAGAGTATTCTGCATTCCAGGTTTCTTCTTTTCGCGGATGGCCTAAAACTATTCTTGGAGATATTGATAACTTTATAGAATTTAATATTAACTTTATAAGACTGCAATCGACTCCAATCGGACATTGATAGAATTATTGATTGGAGTAAGAGGAATCAGATCAGATTAGTTCAATATTTCTAAATGCTTCGTTCATTCATACTGTGAATGCCCAAAGTTTAAAACGTGTCTCCACTATGAAAGATCTTGGTATCGTGTTTGATAGTAGGATGACATTTCATGCTCATCTTGAAATGACCTGTAGTACCTCGTTGAAAATGCTGGGTTTCATCCTACGTACCACAATGAATTTTAGGGACACCCGGGTTGGTTTGGTCAGGTTGGTGGTTTGGAGCCCGCATCAGGCGAAGTATTCCCTCATGTTGGAGAGTTCAGAAGAAATTTTTGAGATTTCTCCACCTGAGAGAGTATGGCTACTACCCGTGGCTCTATCCTACCAACTTTCTCTTAGGTATGCTCGAAATGAACCTTCTGCAGGTCGGAAGGGATGTACACATTGCTATACATTTCTTCAGACTGATTAGTGGATGGTTTGAAAACTCGGCTATCATGGAGAGCATTAATTTCTATGTTCCCAATGTTACCTCCGTCACTGACAGCATGGACTGTTTTATCTCCCGGTCTGCAGGACCAACTTGCCAATGGTCATGTCGGTGGGAAGGGAAATCTTGCTGTTAAATAGAATCACTTTGGATATGGACATATTTAGCATAAATGAAGCTGTGTTTAAACAGAAAGTTTTATTGGTACTTGTTTAATACCAGTATGTTTTATGTATATGTCTACCTTCTTACATTAAATTTTTCTTATTTTTTTAGATTTTATACATCCTGTCTTATTAACACATTAGTTACGGCGATGTTTGTTAAAAATCTGTCACTTGCGGCGGGCGGGATTAGATCGCAGTCCCCCTACCGGATGTATGTCAGCAAACTTCACCTTCGAGATCGTATCAATAAAAAAAAAAACTTTTATCAAATTATTTATACAAAAATATTCGTCCACAAATCACAATAGTAAAAAAAATGTCAAATACACTTCATATAATATTGACTGAAAAAACTGTCACTTGCAGCGGGCGGGATTAGATCGCAGTCCCGCTACCGGATGTATGTCAGCAAACTTCAAACTATGTAGCTTGTATCAAAAAAATAAAAACCATCATCAAATTATTTATAAAAAAAATATTTATATTAAGTCAACAAATTAAAATAGTAAAAAAAAATGTCAAATACACTTCATATAATATTATGTAATAACAACACAGTTTAACAAGCGCTGAAATCGCAACAGCTGCGAATAAAAAATGATATTAGGGCTTCCCCACTTGAGTCTATTGCGTCATAAGTATCAGCTAATGACTAAAGAAAAAGTCAATGATCTTCGTATTTTATTTCATTTTTTGAAAAAAAAAAATAGCGTCTGTCGTCTATGTTTAAAATTAATTTCCAATTCTTCCTTGAAAATAATGAATAATAATATAATAATAATGAAATAATAATGACTTTTAGCAATGTTTTGAACCAGTGAAGAGTCCATAATGATGTATGTGTTATAGTGACACCTATCCGCTACACCGCAAAGCCAATATTACAGAAGAAATTACAAGTTTAAAACGTGTTTTTTGTATTTGAAGTTGAAGGTCACGGAAATGCACAAAAATGTGCGCCCCGCCGCAACACAAGGTTTCTGAAACGCACAAATATGTGCACACCGTAACCAATGCGTTAAGCAACGTAACTCTTGAAAAATGCCTTATAATGTAAATTTTGCAATTATTTTAAAAGGAATAAAGTTAATTGAATTGGGAATTGTGTATGAAAGTAAACTTACATTTCGTGTTCATATCGAGGGGATATGCCAATCTGCATTAAAAATGTTAGGATTTGTTATTCGAACTGTCAGGGTTTTTCAGGATACCCGTACTCTTAGAATATTACACTTCTTTTTAGTACGTAGCAGGCTGGAGAGTGAGTCGGCTATTTGGAATCCTTGCGAGGTGGGGTGCTTTCTCATGTTGGAGAGGGTTCAGAAAAAGTTTTTGAGATTTCTCTACATGGGGGAGTGCAGCCACTGTCCATGGATTTATCCAACTAACTTTCTTACAGGATTCCACGAGAGAGGTAAGCCGCTACCCATTTTTTTTTAACTGCTGCGAGACTGTATAGAGAATTCAGCTATTTTGGAGCACCATAAGTCTCATGTTCCTGATGACTATCTAAGACAGTGCCATCATAGATTATTCTATCTTCCTGCCTGTAGGACAAACCTCCCCATAGTTCTGCCGGTGGGAAGAAGTACATTGCCCCTGAATAAAATCTTGCTGGACATGGACATATTTTGCATCAGTGAGGAGAGATTCAAAAGGGAAATCCTATTGATTCTTGAAAAAATCTCTTCTCATTGACGCGGTCTTCACCACTCCTTAAATTTTTTATTATTTTTATTTTTCTTTGTACTTAAAAATTTGTGTTACAAATGTTAAGTAAGTATTTAATACATATTTAATTTCTCATATGTATTAAACGTATAATATGTTTGTAATGTATAAGAAATTAAATAAACATTATTATTATTGTTAGAATCCTGGAACACTTAAGATGTTCAAATAAATAAAAAAAATTCACAGTTTGCCAATAATAATTGGACGACTTGTATAGCGCCGTTTCTGTGAAAAATCACCTCAAGGGCTCTGTAATCATCTCATTTCATCCGATCATATTTTTAATAAAGATGCAGGGGTTAAAGTTCTTCACCGTAATAATAAAGGTAAAAAATTAGACAATTTAGAAGCACTTGAAATTATAAAATCCATAAATATTCCAGTATATTGAATAACCAAGTAAATTTATCTTATAGTTCTATTCTAGATATTTTTCCAATGAACCAGTCTATTCCTCCCGAAAAACCCCCAATTACCCTTTTGTCACCTCACACTCCAACACCTAAATATTGATGTATGTCTATCATTATTTTGTATCTTATGTTAGTTTTAATATTGTTCTGATGAATAAGCGTACTTCTGAAACTGGTTGATCAATATATTACATTGAAGTGATTTAAAACAAATTTATGTGTTTATATTATAAAAAGATAGATGACTCCAGCTTCCTTGAAGTTAATTTTCACAAAAACAGAACTATACAAATTATCCAATTATTATGTAAAAAAATAAATTCAAAACAATATTAGTGATTTTAAAGAAGGTTTCCGAGTCAACCTGATCTTTGTTCTTCCGTTTGAATATGAATAATATTGTTTATTATCTGTGAAAAATCACGGGATGTAACTTAACTTGCATAGTTCCACTTTTAAGAATACCTGCAAAAGTAAGTCACATTTAAAACAAAATAATTGTCTGCATTTGAAAGGTGGTAGGCACTTAATCACTCGTTTCGATTTGAAAAGGTTAGTTTTATATTTTTCTCAACACTACCATCAGTTCATAATGGAAGCGTACAGCTGTAAAAAGTTAATTTTAATAATTAGTACCTACCCATGTGCGTGTGGGTAATAAATTCCGAATAGAATGAACTTACCAGTTTTCTGTTTCCAATGGCACGCTTCCACATTGATTGGTTCGAGGAGTTTATTGATGATCAGGGAGTAATCTCTGTTTTCCAGGTTTTTGACATGCAGCTCCATGGATTTATCCGTCAGATTGCAGAAGACGTCTTCTTTGGCAACGGTGTGCGCATTCTTCAAAGTCACAAACACCTTCACATATTTGTCAGACTGATCCCAACCTGAAATCAAATTTTTAAAATAATACCAGCGCACGATATTAACGTAAAAGCGTGGTTTATCACCGGCAAATCAACACTTACTAATCACATTCTCACATCAAAATTTCATTTCCGATGCAATGGCGAAGAAGATTCAAGGTTACTCAATTTACACTGACTTCAGCAAAGCATTCGACAAGGTTTATCACGCAATTCGCTTAGTGTTAAACTAAATGGGGTATCATCATATGATTTTTTTGCAGCCAGTAGTGTATCGCAAGGTTCCCACATAGTACCTGTCTTATTTATCTTTTTTGTTAACTACATTTGTAATATTTGCAATGTACTGATGTTCGTAGATGATCTGAAACTTTTTAAAGTAATTCAAAGCGTGGACGACTGTTGGACTCTTTCTGCAAACTTGTTGAAATTATTTGAGTGGTGTAGCGATAACAAGCTATACCTTAATGCAGTGGCGGCTCGTGACTTTTGAGTGAGCTAGAGTGCTATTATTGAAAAATACGACGTTACTGATGTTGTTCAAGCCGAATATGATTTTTTTTTT